>JARYGA010044097.1:0-23836 GCA_030545235.1 Helianthus tuberosus
GAATCAGAACTCTTCCAAATGAAAGACTCAAGTCAGCTATTTATAGGAGATCCATTTCGCATGGAATGGCCATGACCCATTTCGTACTAAATGGACAATGTCCATTTCGTGCGAAATGGCTTTCTCATTTCGTGCTAAATGGCTCCATTTTACATGTTTCTCAATTTTCTCGATCTACGTGACTTGATCTATCATTCTAGTTACAAGACTCGATACAAGACGAAGTTGACATACATATGCATCAACAAGAACTAAGGTTTAATTCAATGGAGATTAACGACTACCTAGGATAGAATCCGGTTTAACTAGGAATGGATTTCTAATGGTACTAAAGTTGTATGGAACTGGGATCTTTGTATACTAAACCCTAAGAAATCTCTACTAAGACCTCCCGACCCTTCTCAGAAAGAAACCTGTGAGACTCTACAAGGCTATTATGAACACTGATTGTTAGACTTCCTCTCAGTCCTCTAACGTCTTTAAAAGTGTCCTAATACGACAATTTACCTCTCAGCGCGAAAGTCTAAGGCAACGATAGATTCTAACTTGGCTTAATAGACACAGGTGTGATTAGGGAATTAAGACCGACTTCTCTCAAAATCTATCTTAGATATATATCAAACCGAGACCTACTAACAAACTCAAGCCTCTCAGCGACAAGTTAAGCAGAATACTTAGTTCTAATTGTATTTTAATTACTGTTTCTAGGGCGATCAGCCGATTTACCCAAAAATTCCCCGAACCCGCAAAGATGCGAACAATCAACACAAACTTATTATATGAAAGACATCCACCAAAGTTTATGTGAAACAGCAAATAATCAACAATCAAATCTAAATACGCATACGCACCAAATTAGAGATTCTAAAGTTCTTCACTTTCAAAGATTAATCCATACACAAACAATAGAAAACCGTTAAAAATCCAAACTGCATTAAACTTTCATCTATCCTAGGTAGTAACAAAGGTTCTAGCCAGAAAACATGGTGTCTAAAATCCAAACACAAGTTTCAAAACAAGAATTCATAATTAAAGTACTGAATAACAAGAAAATAATGAAAACCGGGAGATAAAACCCGAATGATCTTCTTTCCTATGCTTCAAGCTTCAACCGAATGATTCTCGTGTGCCAAAACGCTCCGAATAACTCAAAATCTGCTGTTGAATTCGCCTATGGGTTCTTAATTTCGTAACTAGGGTTTTGGAATGATTAATTATGATTTTATAGTAAACCCTAGACAAGTAACGAAGAATTGTCGATCATATACCCCGTCGCGTCGCGCGACGGGTATAAGACCACCTGGTCGCGTAGCGCGACAGCACGATATGCCATAAATTATTATTTTAATGCTAGCGCAGCGCGACGTGTATAAAGGATCCTTGTGGCGCGACACGAGGGCCCCATTTTCACAGACTCTTCATTTTTTTATCAGCTTCAGCATTTAAAACATCCAAAAATTATTCTAACTCCCAAACTCAGCTATTTCTTCTTCGTTTTGCAACATTTTCAGCATCAACGATCTGGAAAACAAGATTTGATCAAAGTAACGAAATTCTAAACAAAATTAAACTAAATTAATACGAAATATGCACAAACTCTACAGGATAAATGGATGTATTTTGCTATACATCAGTACACAAATTCATAGGGCCGTCCCTGCTATTTGATCCTTACTGAATAATGATTCGTTTCAACCCTAACCCGTATTAATTCGTTACTCAACCCATCCAATCTGCCCATTTGTCCACCTCTAGTTCTTATAGAAATGTAAAGTTTGACTTTTTAAGTCAAAGTTATAACTTCTATGATCTACACTTCTTATGAATTTGTCACAAGGTTAACATAATGTTTTATGTAAAAAACTGATTTGGATTGGGTTGGGAACACGCATCGTATGCATATTATTAGAGGTTTAATAAATCCATTCGGTTGGCTCGGATTTTATTCGGTATTGGACAAAATCACTCAAACATGTTTGGTTGTATTATATCACAAAATTTATTAATGTTGGTATGGAAAAACTTAAAATTTAGTTTCAAGAAATCAACATGACATAATGAATATTTGTATAAAAAAGATAGAAAATAAAAAAGTGGGAGTTCATTAGCAGGAAACCATAGTCCAACCCACTTTATAGCCCTGACTCGAGTCACAGGCTCATGTTACCAAGCCCGGCGATTGTCAAACACTACTCGCTGCTTATAACAAAAGCAAAAGTTTCTCATTCTTCGGACACGGGATATAAACACAAGCTTCTTGTGCTTTATCTTATTCATCTTGTCAAATACTTGACAGTTTTGCAAGTGAGATTAACAAATATTACCGTGAAAACGACTTTGTTACAATCAAATTTCGCTTTTAGTACGGTCTTTGTAACAATATGTACAACTTCTATGGCACAAAATACATGTCATTTAGTCTACATCTTAGTTCAACTAATATAGATACAATGTATTTATTTTAAACAGTTATGCAAAGCAGTGGCCATGGTGAAATATAAATGAAAGAGAGAGATATTGTTCTACCTTTTGTGTAGCTAACGCCATTACGCCTCTCACCATTCCCCATGTCCTGTGTCCGATTTCAGTGGTTTTTGCGGTAACAACATTGACCGTTTCATTGACGTTGTAATCCCCATCTCTCACCTGTTTATGAGTAGATATCGATGGTCTACCACTTTTTTTCAAAAAAATATGTAAGGGCAGGGATGCAAAGTAAAAAAAAACCTTTGTTGTTAGTTCCTTTGTGCCGGCTTGAACCACGTTTGCAGCCGACTGCGGATTCGCAATCTAACTCGACATTCATTAAACAGTCATATATAAAACTGGATTACATTTGGGCTATTGTTTTTTTATTAGTTTTCTAGCTGTAGAGGGCCATGTGAATGATTTGCAATGGGATGAAACGTGAACCATATAACATATAACAAAGCCCCAACACTGTAGCAAGAAACTTCTATTTTAGTATATAACAATATATTTGATAGCATGTGCAGCCAATATAACACTTACATATAGAACCAGATGTAGGGGATGCATGATAAATAATAAATAAAACACAAATTTTGGCTTACATCCTAACTTCTCCTCTACTTCAGTATGTATTAGAAGATCTCTTGTTTCTAGCCAAAGCATAAAAGCAAACAGAGAGACCACCTGTTGTGCCTCAATCTTCCTGTCACCATGATGCCTATCAGTAAACAGAGTAAATATTCTTGAAAAAAAAGTAAATACCAATACAGACTAATAAGTGAAATACATCTAGAAACTGTTTCAGTTACCTCCTGTAGGCTGTAATATTCTCCGAGTTAACTGAAAAAAGCTCCTTCAGTACATCAATCTACGTCTTCGCCTTCTCTAGAACCTCTAATTGCAACAAAAAATAAGAATAAGACTTAACATATTTCAAAATTCAGATCTCAATAACAAATTTACCAATAATATTCCCCGAGTTGACAGTACATCATTCTACGTCTTCTTCGCCTTCTCTGGAACCTCTAATTGCAACAAAAAAATAAGAATAAGCCTTAACATATTTCAAAATTCAGATCTCAATAACAAATTTCTTACATATCACCAATGTTCTTAATAACCAATCCAAAATAACATAAAATTACGATATGTGTAATTCATATGCTTTCACATACTAATGTAGTTGGAAAGTTGCAATGTTTTGCTAAGCGGATGGATGATTAAAACTAAAAATGATTTATAAAAGGTAGCTTCACTGCCTTCACACAAAGTGTTTCTTACAAACAAACATTGTTTATTTGCAATACCATTGTTAAGCATTATGGTTCGTTGAGCACATCAGCCCGGTCAAAGTCAAAGTCGACAAACCAGATAAGGACCAGTCAAATATTGACACAACTATACAACACGAAATAAACCCTACTTTAATAGTATAAAACAACACCAAAAAACCCTACTTTAATAGCACCACAAACCCTAATTGAATCTGTCATTCATTAATGTGAAACATATGTAGTTCCAATTAATAGTTTGAATGGAAAAATTACCTACCAATCCTTCGCTAATCCAATCATTTGCAACATCTTCAGTTTCTGAACAATATCATTTACACACGACTAACACCACCGCTAATCCAATCCGCTGAATCCACCTACGGTCACCGGAATCGCATTTAGATGTCACTGCATGTCACCAAAACATAAACCATTCTAAAGATCTGTGTCAAAAAGTTACCTTGTTCGCCCCAATCCTCCTGTATCTGATGGCAGACACCGTCCGATTGGCCAAACCGCTTACACCATTATGTTCAACACCCTTGTTGTAGCAAGATTCGTTGGTCCACGTGACAGAAAAGTCGGCGTTGCCGCTATGCACGGGTGGCGGTTTGGCTTCTCTCTGCAATAAAAAAAAGAACCAATCAAATAAGCTAAAAGGACACAACTTGAAGTAAACTATCTACATATCTTTTTGCAATTTCTAACTAATACAAAATCCACCTATTCATACCAAATGAGGTTAGGAAATGTTGTAATACAATGACTCACATTATATCCAAAGACAACAAAATTTTAAATTTCAATAAAGGCCACCCACTAAACACCCAGCTGAGCTACAATTTATATCGACACAACACACTGATCTCATCAAGTAAAGATTAAAGAAAACAAAACACAAAACGTCAATATTTAAAGAAACCCACATTCTCAATTTTGGCAGACTCAAAGGTAAATCTTGTTTTTTATGTAGGTTATCTACATTTGAATCAGAAGACATCAACAAATTACTTCCATTTAAGCACGTATTCATAAACCCTAAGCCACAATTTAGCATAACTGAGGCTCAAATTGAAAAACATTGAATAGAAAACAACACAATATGAATAAAAGCTCACCAGAGATTCTGTTGAAAAACAGTAAAAACTATGCGAAGGCGGATATTTGGTCATGGCGTATCAGTCTGTTTGTTCTCAACTCCGGCTATATTTCAACCTCGAAGAAAACAATTGAAGAATAATCAAGGTTTCCTCTGCATAAATACGCAAGCCAATTGATGAGGCGGTGAGGGAATATGAATGGACTCTTCTTAAATTTTGACTAATCATTTGAGAGTGGACGGTTTTGAGATTGCAAAGTGAATAACCTAATTTTAATTTAGGGATGGGGGACAGGAAAGGAAGGGGCTGATTTAATTCTTAGTTTCTACAATCCAATTCGCATTAATTTCTGTTTTCTAAAAGGGTAGAAAAGCAAGAAAAGTGTGAAAATATAGGAATTTGTTTTGGCTTTTGGTATGCAAAATAGGATTAAAATTACCTTTAGGTACATGGGAGATGCTTTATATAGTATTATAGATAAAGTCATGAAGTTAAGAAAAAAGTTAATGAAGATTTTTTGTTTGATTGTTACTCATTTCACCATTTAGTAAATGACTTGAAAATTTTCTATAACTGTATACTTACGTTTTATTTTAACATATCACAATCTTTTTGTTTGTTACTTACAAAGGGTGAAAAACGAAAAGTGGAAATAGAGTTCTTATCAACATCACTTATGTGGGCTATTCTTGTCATAGGTAGGGTTGTAAATGAACTGAACATTCAGCGAACAGTTCGGCGGGAAGTTCGTTTATGTTCGTTCATTTAATAAACGACCGAACATGATCAAGAAATTGTGTTCGATTAGTTTAATGAACGAACATGAACAGAGGTCTCGTTCGTTCAGTTGTGTTCGTGAACGTTCAGTAAGGTGTTCGTGAATGTGTTCATGAACATTCATTCGTTTATGTTCGTTTGTTTGTGTTTAATTAAAGATTATTGTACTTTCATATATTTTATCTATGTTTTTTGTATCATTTAAGTTTTATTTACTTTATTACCCTAATAATTAAACTAGGAAATCCTATTTCCACCTTGTTTATGCACCATTCCTCTTTCCTTTCTCATTATTTACATCAACGAATATGATCGGCATTTGTTCCACAATTAGGACTTCAAGTTCCAGTGCTACTCTCTGGCCATCCACCTTTAGCCTTCGTCTCGTTCGCCAAATTTTTTATGTTCGTGAACCATTCGTGAACATGCTCATTTCCATAATGAACGAACACATACATAAACTTTCATTCGGTAAGTTTTCGTGAACCGTTTGTGAACACATTTATTTCCTTAACAAACGAACATGAACAAGGCCTTGTTCGCATTCGTTCGATTCATTTACAACCCTAGTCATAGGTGATCAAAATAGATTTGGAGTGAGATTTTTATATAAATTGTAAAGGCTAATTATTGGTTAAAAGGAATTATAGTAACAATTGAACTCTTTTTATAGGTACTATACATTTTCTCAATCGAAAGAAAATGATAAGTTTTAGTCAAATTGATCCAAATCAAGAATTTGTTGACAATTTTATAACTATAGTCAAAAACAACATTGACATGTAACAATAACAAACAAACCTGATCTAATAACCTAAGGTTTTATTATTTCATCTAATCGATTTGTATGATTAAGTTGATGTTAATGAAAATAATATACATCAATATGCTCGTAAATTGTCCCTGAATAAAACCCCTATATTCGATCATGCATGCATTACATCAAACAAACAGATCTAATTCAGACTTTAAAACAAACGAATAAGAACATCGACCAGTTATAAATTTCACCTTGTTTTTTAGTTATTGTTGTGTAAATCAACAATATCTAACAATTTTAAACGCAAATTCAACAAGGTGGCCTTAAATTCTTGATTTTGAAAAAGCTCCAAACTTGGTGAATAAGTGAAATAAACACAGAACCATTCTTTTTTTATACCAGGCGTATCAGTCCTACGCGCGGACGACTCATGCGCGCTTATGAGTCATTCGCATGATACTGCGTGTGGGATGTCTCCTGCGAGTAGATGACCAATTTTTCAGTTTTTTCAATTTCGTCAACTTTCACACATGTTCGTTTAACCAACTCCAAGTTAATGACCTTGGTTTCAGATCCAACCATTTTCAGCTCGTAGTACTCTGTCTCGAGCTTGTGGATGTCATCCATGTTACAATATTCTTCCTTAATCAAGTTTTTGAAGTCATCCCAAGGAGTAGCATTGGCAGTCGCCAATCCAAGCATCTGAACTTGCGCCTTCCACCAAGAGAGTGTGTTTCCCTCCAAGGTGCCAGTAGCAAACTTCACCCGATTAACAGCAGGACATTCACACACAGCAAACACAGATTCGACCTTCTCAATCCAGTGCAGAAGGCCTATGTCTCCCTCGGTGCCATTGAAAGTGAGAGGTTTACAGTCCATAAACGTTTTGAAAGTGCACACACGAGGTTGAGGAGGTGTAGGTTGTCCTGTCGCGCAAAACGAAGCGAACAGATTTAAGAACGATGTAGGATCTAAACATCCTAGAACGACAAGTTTACTTCCGAGATGGGCTACCAAAGCCGCAGCCACGGTGTTTATCATGTTCGTTTGCTGATCCTGAGTCATGTTAACGTTACCTCTTCCGCGCCCGCTCATTGTCTTCATATCCAGAAAACACAGTATGAGAATGACGTCATAGTATTGCAAGAATAAGTAGAAGGAGGATTGACCGTTGCACACAAGTACACATATATACACCTATACGTACATATATATAGCTAAGTATACCAGTACATATATCATCACAATATGCACCAAATAAGCAACAAGTAAACACATGCCCGAGCTACGAATTCTAAATTGTTGAGCCTTGCACTTGGAGTGTAGTGTCGTTGCGTGTCACATAGTACAAAACGGGTTATAGTCTAGTTTTTCTCAAAAAAAGCTTTTCTTTTTCAAAACCGAGTTCACTATAACCAATGGAACTGATACCAATCTGTCACACCCCCAATTTCTACATGCAGAGTACCACCGCGAGGCATGTGACTGACCAGGATCAAGCCACCAATCATATTGAACAATCATAATAATAACACAGTTTTAATCAAAACCAATACGATTAGTGACTCATAAAGTCCAAGTCTAAAAATCTTAGGTTTAAAACAACGTTTAAAGATAACAGCGGAAGCATATGTCAAAACAATTCAAGCAATAGTTCAAAAGTTCGTAATTATTAGTAAGGAACCCAACACGGGTTCATGCAACAACTACACTCCTTGCTGCAAGCTCCTAAGCATTCACTGAATACCTGCAAAGCATGCAGTAGGGTGTCAACATAGAGTTTGCGAGTTCACGAGTTGTGTAGTTTTAGCTTCAATATGTTTGTTAAATAACTCATTTATACTATTCCATGGGGAGCTACCCCATAAATACAAGCTACTAAACACCATGATCATACCAAAACTATCGCACTTAAGTTGTTGTTACCCCGCTTGTCAATGTCTATCATCATTAACGATTGCGGAGGACTATTAGTTCACACAAGGAGTAATGTAGTCCGTATCCCACACAAGGATATTACGTTGACCGTGTCCTACACAAGGAGATAATGTAGTCTGTATCCCACACAAGGAGATTATGTTGTTCGTTCTGTTCCCAACCACCGGGAATACATGCTTTAGTAAAGTGTGTGAACTCACCTCGATTTGCTCGGCAGGTTATTTACTTGTCTAAACAACTTTGATCAATCACGCCCTATTATAGTTACTACATCTAATTAGATTTGTATTCAAGTATTTCACATATTGGTACATATTACAAATCAAGTAACATACTAGGAACCATACTCCACATAAGCATACACACACAGGTTATATAATTAATGTTAATTTAGACAGCCCAATACACAACACAAGGTGTGTGGCCCAACTAGTTTATACTCCAATACGGGAGTGTGCAACATAGTCTATAAGTGTGCGGTCCAATCTGTAGGGTCCATGTATAATAGTGTGAGGTCCATTACATAGTCCGTTAATATAGTGTGCGGTCCAGTAAGTCATTTGTTCCAATTGTGAGTGTGCGGCCCAATGAACTTATTGGCCCAAAGAGAGTGTGCGGCCCACCAGCAAGTGTGCGGCTTCTTGCTGGTGTGCGGTCAAGCTGTGTGCTGTTGTACCGTGTTCTTAAGTGTCGTATAAAATTGTGCGGTTCTCATAATGTGTGTTCCCGCTTAATTCGGTAGTACATTCTGCATCAAGGTTTGTACAGAAGGAGTGTGCGGTCACAGGGGGTGTGCGACTCTAAATAGCATCCTTGTACATGATGCAGCTTGGGTTGTACACCTACCAGTGTGAGGTATCACTGCCTTAAAAACATTTTGTCATGGATCATGCAATCAAATCAGATAAGACAAAATAAATCAACATTCATGTTTTAAGTCCTGTTTTGGCTAACATTATCTCAACTGTTTGATCATCCATTTTGCCAACAACTATTAGGTCCATATCATGCAAAAATTATCAATTATCAACATAGATCTTAGATTTTGACCATAAAGGCTATGAGGCTTGAACATAGTTCACCACCTCTGGACCGAAGAGCTAATAATCCTTAACCGTCATTTTTAATTGCTAAATAATATGGACTTTGCCAATTGGCTGGTCAAAAACCATTAAGAAGATCTTTTGGAATCATCGAGCAGATCGATAAAGTTCGAATTAAAATCGAGATGATCGCTTGAAGAGGGGTGTAATGAAGGCATATATTATGGATAATTCCAAAAATTATCATTAAATGATAGAAGATTACAATACTTTGCCTTAAACAGGACTTTTGAAATAAACTGAAATACATGTCCAAGCAGGGACGAAAAAGAAATACTTGTCCATGCAGGGACTAAAAAGAAAAGACATGTCCATGCAGGGACTTTTGGAATTGAAATACAAAATAGAAGAAGGAGTCTTCAGTCGTCTCCTATTCGTCATTCACAATATTCCTCTTCTTGTTTCACCGTGTATGACATTGACACTGAAGGGTTCAGTGGTTGATGCAAGTCCTCTAAATAAGGATCCATAGTATGAGTGGAATCCGCAGATTCAATGGTTAAAGAATAATAGGGATCTCGAATTGGAGTTTGACTGGTATAATCAAGGTTTGGAATTTCAAAGTTTGGAGGTAAAAAGTATGGATCTTCAGCATCCACTGGTATAGACTTCGGTGTCGGGTTTACATTTTGTTGAGGATTGGTTTTGGGAATAGGGTTTTCACCACGAGTAGAGGGTAAAGTACCTATCTTCCAGACTGGTCGTACCGATATCCTGGCCGCAATACAAAGCATCGGATTCCTTGGCTTCGGACAAATGGAATCACCAATAACGGTTTCTTTGATCAGCGAAATTTTCCTTAAATTCATAAAATCAAAAACAATATAGATAACTTAACAAGGATGAGAGTTAATCCTAGGTCATTGCCTAGACTCAGAAAGTCTAAGGATTATGCAATTGTGCTGTTTGAGATTAAACAAAAAAGGCTAGTGTTTAATTCTCTCAAACGTTGGCTCTGATACCAACCTGTCACACCCCGATATTTCAACAACAACCCGGTGGGCCTGGATGGGGAGTATCGTGATGAGATTGATATCAAATACACAAACACAAATAGCACATCGGAAGTCTTGGAGTTAAAATATTATTACAAACATAAATGTCCGAGTGTTCAAAATAATTATACAGACTGCTTGTAATAAAAATCCACAGGCAGGTCGAAAATGTACAAAATGAACTAATCAGACTACTAGGCTTTATGCAAAGGATTTGAAAATTCCTCTTCTAGCATTACTAGACAACCTCCAGCCTATTTACGTATCCTTGCAACCTGTAACTTAGTGTTTTGAAAATATGTCAGTTTACACTTGTAAATACAAATAACCGACTCGTTTTAAAAACATTTCAAAATCATTTTAAGTGCACAAGGCACATGATTTTTATAAATAACTTAGGACAATTCAAAATGATCTTGTATACAGTTTTACATGTCTGTCAATACAAATGGGGTCCGGTGCAGAAACCGAATAACATGATTAACCGACACGCCACTTTAACCCACAAAGGGGTGTCCCAAATTAATGGGTAAAAAAACATTTTATAATAGCATTAGCATCTGTCAGGTGTATGCCTACACCCCATTCTTAGTCATGGCCATTAGTAACTTAAATGAGCCGAGGATATCCAGGACATGGTTGCATTAACCCCCAATGTTTAAGTTATCAGACGAAACAGATTAAAGTGGGTTATGAAGATTTTGTAGTAACAATCCGACATATGATCACATACCCGACCAAGCGGTAATAATTTACCGTATATCAAGCTCGTATAGGGAAAATAGGTTAAGAGTATTTACCAGGCTTATATATGTCTCACGATGCAAGATAATAAAATAAGCACAATCGTAAACAATAAACTAAGGTTGGTTGCAATCTACCGAAAGGCCCTAGTCTGGAATGAATGGTATAAATAACCAATTAGAATGTCAACAGGTCCCATTCAAGTCATAGACTTGGACCAGTTAACTTAAATTAACGAAAACGGTATCATGCGCTTGATTAAGCGATGGCCGGAATAGAATGTAGTTTAAACCCCACAATTACTATGTCACACCCCAACCGATGGCGGAAACATCGGGGTGAGGCACTGTGCGAAACAGATTGTCCAGGAGAAATACATAACAATTAATTTACCAGATAATTAACATTATGTCCCATGCCATAACTCATCAAATAAAACAGTTATTACAGACATAGTATCTCAAAGATAATTAAAAGTGCTGTTTCGACAACTCAAAATATTAATTGTTTGTTTCTAGACTCTCCTAAGCTCGATTCCACATAGCAAGCATACCACAGCATCCTAAACACCTGTCACATACGTTAAAATAGAGGTCAATACACATAGTGTAAAGGTGAGCATACAAGTTTAATAGTAATAATAGATAGCGAAATCGGTTTACGCATAACTAGCATGTAACATGTTGAAAAGTGAAGCTAGCACGTTATCGACAATGAAATATGCACAGACATGACTGCGAGTTATAGAATGCGCAACACATATCACCACTGTGACACGTGAAGTAAAACCCTTAACAACCCCTGTCCACGACAGGTGATGAGTCCGAACTATAGTACTATTGTTGCTAAGGTGTCAGGCAACAATCACTGTGTAAACATAACATACAAGCATTCATCGAAAACATGTGTAACATGCATTAACAGTCAGCGTATAAAAGTGTTTGCGTTGTGTGTTGATTATGATTTGAAATAGGTAACGTATGTAACACCCAAAAGTAAAGCAAAAAGGGTTCGAGTACACTCATAGATCGTCTTAAATAAATAACACAGTCTTGGATTGGATTGAAGGGAGCGCTGGAAAGTTAGCCTGATTACAGAACGATAGTGTAAGCGATGAACAGTGCGCAAAACGGTGTCACGTGAGCTGAGTGACGAAGGGTCGTCCGATCGGATGACAATCCGGACGGATGGCCATTCGGTCGCATTGTCATTCGTTTGGGATGGATGTGTTTGTGTATGATGTGAATTTGAAGTTTTCGTTGTAGCATTTTAAAACGAGAGAAGTATCTCTACCCTTCAGGTCGTCCGGTCGAACGGTCATCCGGACGGATGGTCGTTCGATCGGATGGCAATCCGTCCAAGTGAGAAATTTCATCAAAAACTAAGTGTCTTGATAGAATAGTCATTCAATCGGATGGTCATCCGATCGGATGACTATTCGTTTGAACTGATATTTCATTGAAGTTTGCAAAATTGTTTAAGTGTTGGAGACCACAGGTCATCCGATCGGACGTCAATCTGATCGGACGGCAATCCGTTCAGCGACCTGATTGTTTGAAACTTGCAAAATTTTGTTAAGTCTGAAAAGTTTGCGGTTTGACCGAGACGGTATGACAACGTGTTAAACAACGGGAACCCCACCAAGTCCAAGTCATCCGATCGGATGGGAATCACCCCGTTCGATCAGTTAACTGTTCTTAATGGTTTTTCATGTCCACCCGCTAAGTTAGTTATCTTGTCAATAGGAATCAGTTCTCAGGCCGACACTTCACTAGAGAATAAGTGGAAGGCCTGAATGAGCTCCGATTCTATCGGTTTTGAGTGCAAGAGTGTAAAAGAGTTAAAGAAGCTTAAATCGGTTTAAAAATGTTTAGATTTAGTGAAATCAGTATTTAAACATGTTGAAATCCCTTAGATCTGAGTTGTTCTTGGTGGAATGAGATCATACTTCGAAGTTCATAAGAACCCGAGATGACGTCATCAACGAACAGCCCAAATCAGATGGATTTCATGGTGAAAAGTTAAAATTTGATGGTGAAAATGATGAAGAAGTGTGTGTAGATCATGAAAGTACAAGATTTGTGGTAGAAACTTACAAGAATTGCGAGGAATCGATAGAAAATAGCTGAGAAGTCGAAGAGTCGGGGGAGAGCTGTCACATCACATGAACAGTGATGTAACAAGTGCTATTTATAGGTGAAAATGAGAGAAAGGCAGTGTAGAGGTGCGATCGGAGGGCAATCCGATCGGATGGCCATCAGATCGGATAGTCATCCGCATGGATGACCATTCTATCAAATGGTCGTTCGATCGGATGGCTGGTGCGTGTTGGTTTTCGACTTTTGTTTCGTGCGTTGAGCGTTGCAATGCGTTCAAGCGAGTGTCGATTAAGCGATGCGATAGGTTTAAATAATAGTTACATAAATAACATAACTAACATACCACAACATAAATAAACTTGCGTTTCCAGTTCGCGATGAGATTGAGTTGTGATAGAGTTGCGATTGCGTTTTCGATTAATCACCACAAACATATAAGTAATCATGCACAAGTAACACATATTAGCACACACACGTAAAACAATATCCAGAACATGCAATTCAGGTTGCGATGCGATTGCGATGAGATTAGCGATAAATAAGCTAGCGATTAAACTGCGATTATTAGCATTTACTCCACATAATACAACTAAAGTAATACAAATTTAAGTATCGATTAACAAGTCAAGGAGTACAATCAATAATTAAGCAAGGAGTGACAGATCGCATTTAGCAATCTTTTCTTCTATTGAATTTGACTTCAAAACGCGGGTTGTTACAGCCTCCCCTACTTTTGGGAATTTGGTCCCGAAATTTGGCAGCAGGCGTAACAAATAACTGTGGATACTTAGCCTTCATGTCACTTTCAAGTTCCCAGGTGAACTTTGCGTCGCGTTTGCCTTCCCAGCGAACCTTCACAATGGGAATGCATGAGCGTCTGAGCTTCTTGGTTTCTCGATCCATGATCTCGACAGGCTTTTCCACGAAGTGTAATGTTTCGTCCACTTGTAGATCCTCAAGTGGTACTTGTAAATTCTGCTCGGCTAGGCACTTTCTGAGGTTTGATACATGTAACGTCGGGGGAGCTTTGCTAAGTTCTTCCGGTAGTTCAAGTCTGTAGGCCACTTTTCCAATCCTTTCCAGAATTTTAAAAGGTCCAACATATCGAGGCGCGAGTTTTCCTTTCTTGTCGAATCTGATCACCCCCTTCCAAGGTGAAACCTTTCGGAGTATGTGATCGCCAACGTCAAATTCAAGGGGCTTGTGGCGTCTATTGGCGTAACTTTTCTTACGACTCCGAGCTTTCAGCAGATTGTCTCAAATTTGGAGGATTTTGTCAAGCGTTTCTTGCAGCAGCTCAGGACCGGTAATTTGCGCATCTCCGATCTCATGCCACCCAATCGGCGATCGACATTTTCTTCCGTATAGTGCCTCAAATGGTGACATTTGGATGCTAGAATGATAATTGTTATTGTACGAGAATTCGACCAAGGGTAAGTGTGCATCCCAATTACCACTGAAATCTATGACACACAAGCGAAGCATGTCTTCAAGGGTACGGATCGTTCTTTCAGTCTGACTGTCAGTTTGGGGATGGAAAGCGGTACTTAGATTGAGAGTGGTACCGAGAGCAGATTGAAACGTTTCCCAGAGACGCAAGGTAAACCGACCATCGCGGTCAGAAATGATATCGCGAGGCGTCCCGTGTCGACACATGATTTCATCGGTGTAGATCTGTGCTAATCGTTCTATCTTGTAGTCCTCTCGTATCGGCAGAAAATGAGCAGATTTTGTCAAACGGTCAACGATAACTGATGTGTGCAAAATGCAACATATAAATTACATCAAAAGTGGCATAAAACTAACCCTTTTTTAGTGCTAATGTTGGAAAAAGTGTGTTTTTGTCTTCCTTTTGTATTTTCAGGATTAAATGAGCTGAAATGAATAAAAGAAGCAAAAATGCAGCCAAATCTAACAATAATACAAGAAAAGGAATAAACGTGGCATGCCCGACCCCTCGACAGCATCTCCCCAAGCAAAAACAAGAGAACAGAAGGCTGAACACGCCCCGTGCTCAGTAAGCACGGGGGCGTGCCTAAGTGTCTGCAGAAAAGACAAAGTTGTAGAAGCTTCTATCACCCACCACGGGGGTGTGCCCAGCGGACACGGGGCCGTGGTCAACGCAAAGATTCGCAGAATCTAGGCAAATCTTGATAGTACAGATACGCTTCTGCACACGAGGTCGTGCCCAGTGGACACGGGGGCGTGGTCAACTAATGCAGACAAACTGCATTTAATGAAGAAAGAGAAGATGGGTGGACACGGGGCAGTGCCCAATGGACACGGGGCCGTGTCCGGGCTTCTGTGCAGGCTATAAATATGGGTGCTTGGCTCACTTGAAAACTGTGACAACCCGAGATTTCAAGATCTTTCTGTTAAGTGTCACCTATTTCACATTCATGTTTTATACTTTGTCGTACTTTGGATTATGTGTATTATTGTGGGGTGACTTTAGTATAAGTAATTAATATTTAATTTATTTAATATTTGTTCAATTAGTAAAACCTTGTACGACGAAACACTCCTTGACGAAACATGAAGTTTCGTCACTTCCTATACTCGACGAAACAGGAAGATTCGCCATCTCCTTGGCCGACGAACATTGGGTTTCGTCATTAGAGGCCGGCCCAAATGCTTTGAAAGCCCAAGTGAGGCCCGAGTCTAGTATATAAGTATAAACTTATGTAGGGTGTTTCATCCTAATGCGTAACTGACATTTCAAACCCTAAACAATCATCACCCCATCATTATATTGCGACGGCAGATTTCCCATCCCTTTGTCGAAGCCCTTTCTCTTGAACATCATTCTTCGTGTTTTGTGCTATACATCGGCATGTTAGTAGACAATGAATAAGTATTTGAGTTTCTTTTGATACTTGTTAGGATTGTAAGGTTTATGGCTGCTTGACATTAATGCGAACCTGTTCCTTTGCATGACGAATTGTAATGGGATTTGTGTAATGTAAGATTGATGTGAAAACTGTTATCATGATTGGGGTGAAAGATTGGATAACCTTGTATAAGAAAATGGCGGCACATGTGTGTGTTTGTAGTCTGGATTTGATCAAACCATGTGCTTATCTTGTTAATATTATCAGAACAGTCAAGAGCATTAATGTTAGGTGAATTAAGTGTTAAGATGATGTTTTGTTTTGTTGAAATTGGAATCTGTGTACGTAGGTTATAGGATTGGTAATTCTTATGTTATCATAAATGGTGAGTATGAAAACTTGGATAATGAGTCATGATCATGACTTTAACGGTGGTATTATAATAACTAAGGATTAGGTTATGATTATGACTTCAATCATGTGCTTATCTTAAACAATCTAATAGTCGTGTTTGTCGACGAAACACGCATGTTGATGAAACATGCATATTGGCGAAACCACTTTGAACGACGAAACCTCTTGGAGTTTCGTCACCTTATGTGTCGACGAAACCTCTGGGTTTCGTCTCCATGTGTGTCGACGAAATCTCTTGGAGTTTCGCCACCCGGACCAACAGGCTGTGCATGTGCACGGTATGAGTTGACTGAGTTACTGATGAGTAAGGATGTTAGGTATGACTGGGTAAATATGAACTGATTACTATATGTATGGCACATCCAACTGTTGGGCACTATTACGAATCATGCATGTAGACTGTGGAATAGAATGAGTTGTTTAACCGCTATGTGTTATTTGGAAATCACTGTTTGAGATGCATACTGTCATGTATACGTGAACATTGTGAATGTGAAACTGATTATGCGTACGTGAATATCAAAGGCTGTGACTGTTTAAGTGTGAACGAGTAATTAATCAAACCGAGCAAACCAAGGTGAGTTTACTGCTCTTTTCCAAGCATGCAACCCGGGGAGGGATATCGGGTAACGTTCCGGGGAGGAATGTCAGGTTATTGGGATGTTTGTTACTATACTCAGTTTCTATCATATAAGACCCCTTACATCTACCGATAGTTTCCGGGGAGGCAACGAGGTTATTAGTTGATAGCGCTATTAGGTTTGGCACCCTCACACCGTACCTGGGAGGACGGGCGTGAACTAATTACCTTGACCACTTGACCAATGCTTTGATAGAGGCATTGGGGTTGGGCAAATACATCTTGTAGCCATTCACGGTAATCGAGTTAATAACAACATCAAATCAAATCGTTGAACTGTTTTATACACATATCTGGTAACTAAACGCGTTAACAAAACTTTGAACTCACCAGCGTCGTCTGACACACTTGTCTGCATGCTTGCAGGTCGTTAGGTACTTGATATGGACTTGCTATCTGGGAGTGCAGGAGTGGTCGTGGGTCGAAGCTCTTGGATACTTTTTACATTGATTATAAACTCTTGTTTTGAAACAATTGACTTACAGTTTACGTTATGCTTCCGCTGAATACTTATTCTGGTTTAACGTATGGCTTGGGTTTATATTTGAAATGAATGGAATATTTTATTTAACTTATGAGTTCAATGTGATTGGTGGCTTGGATCCTGGTACGTCACACGCCTCGCGGGGGTTTCCGCATGTGGTATTTTGGGGGTGTGACAGTTTGGTATGAGAGCCACTGGTTATAGTGAACTTGGTTTTAAAAACGTTTCTATAAAACCAGACTATAACCGAACAACTTCGAAAATCGACCATGACACTCAGCTCTAGATTGCAAGGTTCATCTTCTGTTACTTTATGCATTACTTATTTAGTAGTCACACACTCACAACTTAAATGAAACGACATACTAGATGCTATGGTGATTTGATAGTGTGACACTACTCTTTGACTTTTGTGCATCATAATCCCATAGTACCCTCTGTTTTGCTATTTGAATGCGGGGGAAACTTTTAGCGCAAGTTAAGAGACACTGAGAGGAGCATGCAAACTGCCTTATTATTATGGGTGCACACATAATAATAACGTGAGGTGCATGTAAGTCCCAGTGAGGCTTAACGAGTGTGAGAAGGGTTCTACCCTATTGTATGTAAACTTGGTAGTTGTAGATTTCAATGTGAGACTTGACTCTTACCTCATCTCGACTCCTAAATTTGTTCTTTCCTTATATAGAATCATGAGTGGATGAGGTCATGGACGTGGTCACATCGCGATGACCCAAGCTGAGCTGACAAACTTAATCAACACGTGTGGCTGAGGCTCTGGCAGCCTACCAAGCTAGTACGGAATGTACCAAATACTCTTTAATCTTGTGTTGCATACACAACTCTTACCCCTGTGTTGTATTTTTCTTTCGTCCATTAGGTCAGCCAGCACATCAGAACAACCAGCATGCTTGCACGTTTAAAACATTCATGGATTGTAAGCCACAGACCTTCAGTGGGACTGAAGGGGCTGTGGGGCTACTGCGATGGTTCAAAAAAGCTGAGTCTGTGTTCGCTATGTGTAATTGTCCCATGGGGGACCGTGTGAAGTATGCTACAGGCACTCTGGATGATGGTGCCTTAACCTGGTGGAATACCCAGGTACAAATGTTAGGTATCGAGATGGCTAACGCCACTACTTGGGATGAATTCAAGGAGCTTATGCGGGAGGAGTAATGTCCTCGTGATGTGATACAGAAACTGGAGAATGAGTACTACGATTTGAAAATGGAAGGGTCTGAGATCGAGGCCTACACGAAACGATCTCATGAGTTAGCAATTTTGTGCCCTAACCTGTCTCGACCTGCATCGCGAAGGATTGAGTTGTACCTCAAGGGCCTAGCACCAGCTGTAAAGGGGTATGTCACTGCTGCGAACCATAACACTCTACCCCCGTTCATCCGCTTGGCGCATAAGATCACTGACCAAGAGGTCGAGCGTGGCTCATTACCGCCTCGTAAATCTGCTACTACCTCTGCTGCTACAGCTACCACACCTGCCAGTGATAACAAGCGAAAGTGGAACGACGCTGACAAGGCAACCAGTGCCAGTCAATCGCAGAAAAGGCCTGACAGCAGTAACAACCGCAGTTTCAGTCAGTCGTCCTCAGTTAACCAACGCCAGGGCAGCAATCAGAATCAGGGTTCTTATGTTGGGAAGAAGCCGCAGTGCAACAAGTGTGGTTATCATCATTACGGACAGTGTGTCCGGACTTGTCGTAGATGCGAAAAGGTGGGCCATGTGGCCAAAGACTGTAGGGCCCCGCAGCCAAAGCAGCAGCAACAACAACAACAAGGTTAGCAACATCAGCGACAGCAAAGGCAACAACCCCATCAGAACCAGGGCTTTAAGAAGGGGCGTTTCCAGTGTGGGGATGAGGGCCACATCAAGCGGGATTGCCCTCCGCTGAATCAGAATGTTAACGACAACAACAACTGCCAAAACAACAACAATGCTAGAAACAACAACAATGGCAACAACGGGGGCAATGGTGCTCGTGGTAGGGTGTTTACGATCGGTACTGGTGATGCTAGGAACGACGGCAATGTCGTGACTGGTACGTTTCCTGTGAATAATCTTATTGCTTCTGTGTTATTTGATTCTGGTGCCGATTGGAGTTATGTGTCCCTAGAGTTCAGTCAGCGATTAGGATTGACCCCAACGCCTTTAGAAGTTAAGCACGTAGTAGAACTAGCTAATGGCAAAACGATTGAAGCTTCACATGTCCTTTTTGGGTGTAAACTAGATCTGGTGGGTCAAGTGTTTGATATTGACCTCCTTCATGTAACCCTGGGTAGTTTTGACGCAGTGGTTGGTATGGATTGGTTGTCTAGGTACCAAGCTGAAATTCTCTGTAAAGAGAAGATTGTGCGTATTCCTCTCCCCAGTGGAGAATCTCTATCGGTCCAAGGGCATCACAACGGTGCGATGGTTGGTATCATATCAGCTATGCAAGCGCAGAAATGTCTATGAAAGGGGTATCCTGCTATTCTAGCACTTGTTACTGATACTCCATCAGAAGAAAGAAGGATTGAAGATCTGCCAGTTGTCCGTGAGTTTCCTGATGTATTTCCTGAGGAACTACCTGGTTTACCTCCTCACCGTCAAGTGGAATTTCAGATTGATCTTGCGCCAGGAGCAGCCCCGATAGCTCACGCTCCTTACCGTTTAGCACCTGGAGAGTTGTAGGAGCTGTCTAATCAACTGCAAGAGTTACTGGATAGGGGCTTTATTCGACCCAGTTCTTTGCCTTGGGGAGCCCCAGTTTTGTTTGTAAAGAAGAAGGACGGATCTTTCCGTATGTGTATTGATTATAGAGAGCTCAACAAGGTAACAATTAAGAATCGTTATCCTCTGTCGCGTATCGATGACTTATTTGACCAGTTGCAAGGGTCAAGTTTTTATTCGAAGATTGATTTAAGATCGGGTTATCATCAGATGAGAGTCCGAGAGGAGGATGTTCCAAAAACGGCTTTTCGAACGCGTTATGGGCACTACGAGTTTTTGGTTATGCCGTTTGGATTGACGAACACGCCAGCAGTTTTCATGGACCTTATGAACCGTGTATGCAAACCATATCTTGATGATTTCGTTATAGTATTCATCGACGAAATTCTGATCTACTCGAAGAGCAAAGAAGATCACGAGCGGCACTTACGACTTATCTTGGAGCTCCTGAGGAAGGAGCAACTTTATGCGAAATTCTCTAAGTGTGACTTCTGGATTCGTGAGGTACACTTTCTTAGGCACATTGTCAATGAATTGGGGATACACGTGGATCCTGCAAAGGTTGATGCTGTCAAGAATTGGGCGGCACCAAAGACTCCTTCGGAGGTGCGACAATTTCTTGGCCTCGCTGGGTATTATCGGCGATTTATCAAAGATTTTTCGAAGATCGCGCAACCTCTTACCTCGTTAACACAGAAGGGCGTAGTATACTCATGGGGAACGAAACAGGAGGAGGCTTTCCAGTTATTAAGACAGAAACTCTGCAGCGCACCGATCTTGTCCTTACCTGAAGGCACCGGGGATTTTTTGGTTTACTGTGATGCTTCTATTCAGGGTCTGGGTTGCGTGCTGATGCAACGCAACAATGTGATAGCCTATGCTTCTCGATAGTTGAAGGTTCATGAGAAGAACTACACGACGCACAACTTGGAATTGGGAGCCGTGGTTTTTGCGCTCAAAATCTGGAGGCATTACCTCTACGGTACTAAATGCACTATTTATACTGATCACAGAAGCCTTCAGCATATCTTCGACCAGAAGGAATTGAATATGCGACAGCGTCGCTGGGTGGAACTGTTAAACGACTACAACTGTGCGATCAAGTATCATCCGGGTAAAGCTAATGTTGTAGCTGATGCCCTCAGTTGAAAGGAATCGAAACCCAAATGAGTTCGCGCTTTATAGCTCACCATTCATTCGAACCTAACTGATCAGATCCGTGCTGCTCAAACTGAAATGCTGAAAGAAGAAAACTATGAAGCTGAGTATTTACGAAGTATGGAAAAACGACTTATAAAGAGATCAGATGGCATTCTCTACTGCATGGAACGGATATGGATTCCCATGTTTGGTAACCTTAGAGAGCTTGTGATGGACGAAACACACAAGTCTCAATACTCTGTTCACCCAGGTTCGGATAAGATGTATCAGGATCTTAAGGTTTTGTATTGGTGGCCGAAGATGAAAGCTCACATCGCGACTTATGTGAGTAAGTGTTTGACCTGCTCGAAAGTTAAAGTGCAATACCAGAAACCGTTTGGATTGCTGCAACAACCAGAAATACCCATGTGGAAATGGGAGCAAATCGCAATGGATTTTGTCACTGGGCTACCAAGAACTCAAAAACGACACAATTTGGGTGATCGTTGATCGCCTCACGAAGTCAGTGCACTTTCTAGCAATCAAGGAAATAGATAAGTTCTCACAACTAGCTGTTGTCTACCTAAAGGAAGTAGTTTCTAGGCACGGGGTGCCGACATCTATTATCTCAGATCGTGACCCGCGTTTCATCTCAGATTTGTGGCAGTCGATGCACAAATCATTCGGCTCGAGTCTCGATATGAGTACTACTTACCACCCGCAGACGGATGGTCAAAGTGAACGTACCATCCAAACACTTGAAGACATGCTGTGAGCGTGTGTGATTGATTTTGGCAAGGGTTGGGAGAAACACTTGCCTTTGATAGAGTTTTCTTACAACAATAGCTACCACACCAGCATCCAGGCAGCTCCATTCGAAGCATTATATGGGCGAAAGTGTCGTTCACCTCTCTGTTGTGCTGAGGTGGGTGATAGCCAGGTCACAGGCCCTGAACTTGTGTTGGAAACCTCAGAAAAGATTGTTCAGATCAGGAAAAGGATGGCAGCAGCGCGCGACCGATAGAAAAGCTACGCTGATAAGCGTAAAAAACCTTTGGAATTCAAAGTTAATGACCGTGTTATGTTGAAGGTCTCACCCTGGAAGGGTGTGGTGTGTGACAACCCACATAATTCCATATATCCGTACAATTTATTAATAATAATTAAAGTGCTTGATGACTGGGCTGAATCAATTAACTGCTTTCTGATTTCTGTGTTATACTTACATGTGTTTCTTAACATACTAGTCGTGCACAGAAAATTAACTAAATGGTCCTGAATATTCTCCTATGTGTTAGGAATTAAAAGTGTTACAAAAATATATATATAAGACACCTTACGGAATAATTAAACACTTTAACGGAACAGTATCTGACCGAACAACCGGACATTACCCGGGACACCAAATATTTGTCAAACACATTGTGTTATTATTTCTTGGCTAGTTATGATCCCCGTTCACCATAACACCCACTAAAATATCCTCTAACTAACACATGGAATCATATACTTAGAATTGAATTAATACTTACCATCTACCATGAAAAATTACAATTAACCCCCCCCCCCCCCATACTAGAAATCGGTCACAAGGGACCCACCCAATCTCACCACCTTACCTCCAAGATTACAATCCAATCTTTTAATTGATCTTTGCTTGATTTCTTGTACAAGATATTAGATTGTGATCCCTTTAAGTATGGTGTGCAAGATCACAAATCGTTTCATACCTCCACTCATCTTCACACTCCACTCTCTCACTAACTCTCTTTCCCTCTCTCGGCTCCTCCTACATCCGCCACCACCACCACTTTGTCACCACCATTACCTCATTTTCATACTTGTTTCAAGCATTAGAAGGAGTCTTGTGGAGCTTGGAGCTTGAAGGTCTTGAAGGAGCTCCATCCATAGCATATACACACCATCTTCATCATTTTGTGTTCTGAAGTTCATCCCTAGCCCTTGAGCTAGTTGTAAGTCCTTGACTAAACCCTTAATTACCTTTATGTTGAGTAGTTGAAAGATTGTTAGGATGAAATCGTATGAACACTACAAGAACACAAAACATAAAGTATGAACATAAACCTTTACATAAAGCTTACATGAGAATGAAATGTGGTAGTAGGATGTTGTAGTGAACATGTTGTTGATTACTTGATGATTTACTTGCTAATGTTGATGTCAAATGTCGTTATTGATCTCTAAACATGTTAACGGAACCAATATAACTCGTATTAGAATATTAAAAAGCTGAAAACATGGGCTGGTTGGTGTTTACAGCCAACTTCAGTTGGCTGTAACCAGACCGTAACTTAACGAAAAACTGATTTTCTGAAGT
>JARYGA010044098.1:0-22696 GCA_030545235.1 Helianthus tuberosus
GGTTAAACCCCACTAACCCTATTACTTAGACACTTGCAAAAGTAAACAAACAAAACATGAACTATAATGGAAATCGTGGCTTGCATGAACATGGAGTAGTGGGCACATATCAATCCACCCCACTCGAACTCGACTTGGTGTAAACCACGGCGGACGCCACTCAACTCGTATGTAGCACCTGGAGTCATTTCCAATATCAAGCGCCATGGTGGGCGCCACTCGCGTTTCTCGACTTCACCTTTGTCAACTTCTTCCCTGCTTACAAGGCCAAAGAAATTGGATGTGGTGACAAGATTGTTGTGTATGCATTTCCCATGTGAGGGTAAGGGTGAGGGACTGGTGCCTGGACTTGGAGACCACCATGAAATTGAATTCAAGTGGCATTTTGCAATTGAATCCATATTGAAGAATTTGTGGCTGAGAGTGAGGGAGGTTGGCCGTGACCTGGGCGATTTTTGTTGCAAAGGTGGTAATGAAAAAATGGGTTTGTATGGGTTATGAGAATTGATGGTCACTATTGGTTTGAATTGATAGGGGTAGTATGAGAGGTTGAATTTTTATAGGAACTGAAATAGGTGTAGAAGTTGAGATTAAGGGCAGTGGGCTCGAGACAAAAGCAAGAGAGGAAAGGGCTGATGTCAGTACAGCCACAAGAGCCGGTGGTGGTTCGGGGGCGGAAACCGATGGTGGCGCGGGAGAGGGAACTGGTGGTGGTGCTGTAGTTGTTGGTGCGGTGGCGGAAACGGGTGGTGGAAGTGTATGTACGGGAGCGGAAGTTAGTGGTGGTGATGCGGCAGCAGGTGACGGTAGCGGTGTAGAAAAAATGGGTGAAGTTACCCATCTCCGGGACTCGTTTTTTAGAAGATCGATCATCTCAGCAATCGTTGATATGATTCGATCCAACGACTCGTTCCATTCGTGAGCGTCCATGAGGGGATCAAAACTGCTCTGATACCAATTGATACGAACCTAATCGTTAACCAATTGATCCAAGAAAAAAGATAGAAGGTTGAGAGAATTGATAGACTTTTGGAAGAGATTCAGCTTATCATTTTTCATTCATAATCAAACACTAACACATATGCCTTTTTATAGGCTTAATTACAAACTGAATTAATAAAACATGGACTAAATGGTTAAACCCCACTAACCATATTACTTAGACACTTGCAAAAGTAACCAAACAAAACATGAACTATAATGGAAATCGTGGCTTGCATGAACATGGAGTAGTGGGCACATATCAGAACAATTCAGGATAGTGTTAGGAATTCCAAACAATAACACTGATTTAACGTGCGAGGCTTAAGAAAGGAGTTGATAATTTTAGATTATTAAATGTGAGCATGATTTAATAATTAGTTGTAATTATATTGTCCTAATTAATTGAATAGATAATTATATCATATCCTAAAAGAGTTAGGTTAGTTACATATACCGCGTATTAGGTAGGATTTTGTGATCAGGTTTTTGAGTAGATTTCTTGATCTAACCATAATTTTGTGTTCGTTTGATTATCAACTGCGACTTGAAGATCATTGTTTCCATCTTGATTTGAGGGTAATGCTTTTAAACCTTTGTACGAACATTACTACGTAATCAGAATAATTGGGATACGTTTTGTTTGGGATTTAAAGCTCTCTGTAGCTAAGGCGTTTGGGTTAGCTTTTCAAAAACTTATGACTTTTTGTAAAAGTTAATTAGTCACAATGGAGCGACTTATTGACTTTTCCCCTCACATAATAATTTCATGCAAACACCTTTTAACTTTTCAAAAGTCAATAAGCTAATAAGTCACTAAAATAAGCAATCCCTATAACTAAAATAAGCTAAAGGTGAAGAACCAGAGACATATAAACTTACTATTGAAAACATTATTAATAACTTGAAACGAATTGGATCTTGAACCACCAACATCAAGGAAAAATTAATAGTTGGTGGACCAAAATGGTTTGGCGAAAACAATGATATTGTATAGCTACTCGACGTATTTGGTTATCCCAGTTTTACGATCATTGCTTAAGATACGGATAGAATCCCTTCTTTTGATACATGTCGTTTGGCCTACGGGCATCTCATTCCTGCTTTTAAATTCCATATTATAATTATGTTATGACATATGTTTAAATAAGTTCGGATCCTATAATAAAGTTCGGACGCTTTTGTGACAATTGTCAAAATTTCATGTATCCGTACAATAATTAAACAATGATCAGTGCTTAATGACTGTGCTGATTTAACATTATGACATGAATGTTTTCTGATTATTGTTATCATACATACATGTGCATCATATATTTCAAAATGTCATATCATTATTGCATGCAACACTTTATTGATTCCAATGATTCACGAAACAAAGTTAGCACAGTTATCAGACAAATCAGAAAAATGCTGACGGAGTTCAGTACATAGACAGACATGGTATTGAGACACATAATGTGCCAGAAACCAAGAGTACACTGGTATAGTGTGTAGGAAAGTAAGGATCATAAAACTGCCTTCCTAGAGATAATTTAAGTGCCGGAAAGTGCCTAAAACTCACATAAACTGCTGAATTCAGCAAAATTCAGCTTTTAGACAACTAAATATCATGCAGAAATATGGTTAAATGGTCCATAATGCTTTCCTAAGTGTCGGGAATCAAAACTGTCACAAAAGGTAACCTAAAGCACACTAAACTACATAGTTTAGCACCTTAACGATGTGACAACTGTCAAAATTCAGGTATCCGTACAATTAATTAACCATGATTAGTGCTTAATGACTGTGCTGAATTGCAATTAACTGCTTTCTGATTAATACTGTATACATACATGTGCATCATATATTGCCAAATGATATGTCATTATTGCATGAGAGCTTATTTGATTCAAATGATGCACGAAACGTAGTTAGCACAGTTATCTGATAAATCAGGAAAATGCTGATAGAACTCAGCACATAGACAGACAGTGCATTGAGACACAGAATGAGCCAGAAACCAAATATCACACTAGTATAGTGTGTAGAAAAGTAAGGATCACAAAACTGCCTTTCTAAGTGATAGTTTAAGTGCCGGAAAGTGCCTAAAACTCACAAAAGGTGCAGAATTCAGCAAAAATAAGCATTTTAACACACTAATATTATGCAGAAACATGGTTAAATGGTCCTGAATGCTTTCCTAAGTGTCGGGAATCAAAAGTGTCACAAAAGGGTACATAAAGCACACTAAACTGCATAGTTTAGCACTTTAACGAACCAGTAACCAACCGAACAACCTGACACTACCCGAAACATCAAATTTACTCTAGAAGCACTGTTTTAACATTACCAAGCTAGTTATGGTCCCCGAGCATCATAATACATCATAAATATCTAGTAACTAGAATAACTAACTATATACTTGGTTTTTAACACTAAACAAACTAACTTAGTTAAACCTACTCTACCCCCCCCCCCCACCTAGTAATCGGCCATACTTAGCCCCTTACCTCAAGATTTTATTTCATTTAAAAATTGGATCTTGTCTTGCTTTGTGTAACATATTATACATAAATTAAAATGAGAGCATGGATTATAAGAAGGACTTGAGAGTTCTAACTTCATTTCATCACACAATGAAACACACACATATCCTCCTCCTCCCCTTGGTGCTCTCGTCCGAACTCAACCCCACATACATCCACCATCATTCAATCTTTCTCATATAATCCAAGCTCATACAAAGGTGTTAGAAGACATATAATGAAGCTAGGAGCTTTCGGAAATGCAAGGACCTTCTCTATTTGCTTTTATCCATCTCGTAACTTCTCTTGAATCATCCCTAGCCTTGAGCTAGTGGTAAGAACCTTATACACTCCATTTTAATTACTTCCATTTTTAGTGGTTAAAGAAGAATTATAATGTTGAACATGAAAAACACTAAGATACATAAGAAGTAAACTTGAACATAAGCATGATTAATGAAGAAACCAAGTTGTTTTTGTGTTGATTTGCTTGATGATTTTTGTTTGTTCATGTATATGATGTAGATCACCATACGATCTTGCTAGATCATGATTAAAAACATAATCTAGCAAGATGAGAAAGTAGAAATGATGAAGGATGATAGATCATCCACACAAGGATCATGAACTTGAAAGAATACATTGATTTCTTGTAAAATATTGATCAAAGTAAGTTGTTAACCATGTAGATCTAAAGATTTCATGGGTGATTTCTAAAGAAACCAAGTTAAAAATATAAGTTTAATTAAATCTTGGTTCTTACATAAACAAACCTTATTTTTGGTGGTTAAACAAGTGTAGAAACACTTGTGAAACAAGAAGAATTCAAAAAAATAAAAAAATATTTTTAGAAAACATGATCATAAGTTGTAAAGGTCATTCTTCTTTAAAAATGAAGTTTTTAAAGAATTACTCACACTTTAAAGGATAACAAGGCTTACTAATAACACTAGTAAGTTACTACAAGTTTTTGTGAAATTTCAAGTTCATGAAGTAGTAGATTATGCATGATTTTGGCAAAATTGGTAAGTAAAGGTTGTTTATTGTTGATTGTGGATTGATTGTGATGATTTTTACAAAAGAAAATGATTTGCTTGAAAGCATGGAAACCTCCATTTTTAGGGGAAACTATGGCAAAATTTTCTAAAAATTTATACACTTAGAAAAATATTTCTAAACAAGTATTTACAAGTGTATTTAAAACCATAAATTGTTACAAAAACTTTGCCATGATTTTTGGTTACAAAAATATAAATGTTGGAGGTTGGTTTTTATAAATAAAAGTGACTAAATATGTATTTATTAAATATATATTTAGAAGACACCATGTGTGTGATTACTTGTATATTTTATGTATTAGTTATATTATTTTAGGACATGAAATAATATAACACATCAAAATACCAAGGATTTCAATCCAAAATATTACCAAAACTCCAAGGAATAAATATACAAGTTATACACAAAATGTTGGTGAAAACCGAACTATGAAATAAGACTTACAAAATATTCCGGGAATAATATTCACAAGCATATTTTGGTAAATAATATTTTGGACACCAAGAGACAAAAATATGATTTTTACAAGTATTACAAACTTACATCATATTTTTAACAAGAAGAAAACATTTATTTTTGGGTGAATTAAAATATGTATTTTTTTGGAAGTATTAGAAGAAATATTATTTTTGAAAGAAATATATATTCTCTCAAACAAAAACGGAATGTATCATTTTTGGAGAAAAATGAGTTTTTATATATATTTTACAAGTTAGACATGAAAATATATTATCTTTGAAACTTATGAGAAAATACAAATATTTTGCCAAAGGAAAAATTATAAATAATTTTTCTAAATAATATTTATTACAATATATGTTTTGTAAATATATATTTGTGGACTTTTATTAAGGATATAATATTCCGGAAAAATTAATACAAAATTAAGTACAAGAATACTTAATGAATACAATAAAAATACGTATTCTCATACGTATAAATACACACCGGAATTCGACTCTAATACATGGTAAAAATATACAAGTATAAGAATACAAATACAAATACACCCATCCTTGGAAAGGATATACAAGTATAAATACTTGGGAAGTATTAAGTTAAAATAATTGTTTTAACAATTATTCCAAAATTTAATAAATATAGTTTAAGTTAAAATATTAATTATTTTAACAAATAATTATATAACTTGGAATAATATCGAAGACACAAAAGAAACGTAACTCAAAGACATTAATACTAAGTCAAGGCACGACCCGCTCGTCTAATAGACATTAGTACGTTGTAGGTAGTCGTGTTTACCCGAAGAAGCTTGAGTTACGGTGATTGAAGACGCAAGACTGTGAGTTCATGTCCCCCTTTTCTTTAAACTGTTTTGTTTTATAACTTCGGGGGTGAAGTACATGTTACGAAATGATTACAAACAATTACAAATGGTATGGTTAGCTTTGGAAAGTACAGTAGATCATGTGAATGGGTAGGCGCACTCCTAAGACCATTAATCCTCGTGTTAGGACCGAGGGGCATGAGTGATAGATCTATTTGGGTGTAGCGAGCCCACACCCATGTGGACCGGGGTTTGGCCCATGAGGTGACTATGTCTTACAGCCGGAGGCCCGGTACAAAATCTGCTAGGTTTGAGCCTTCCTACGTCGTTCCACGCTTGTTAATGGCCTTGCAAACCATTAATCGATCTGTTTCCTTGTTTTGCTTTCATACCGGGATTTACAAAACATACATACATACAATGATATCAAAGGTTTATTCATACACACAAACAAACACATGAACTCGCTCAACTTTTGTTGATGTTTTTAAAACTACATGTATTTCAGGGAATTAATAGTGGATCTGGCGGGCGTTGGATGTTTCAAACTGCGTTAAGAATAAAGGATGTCATCCGTTGTCTTAGGGTTTGGTTAGTGTGTCTTATTCCTGGACTAGACACATCTACCAAAGCCTAATTTTATTGAAAGTCTTTTGAGGAGTCCTTAGGGAACTCAAAATAATTCATATGGTTTGTGAAACTTAACTTTGGAGTCTATGTTTCAAACAATGATGTTGTGCTGTTTTCAACTTAATTTAATGGATGACCATCTATGGTTTTTATCATATAGTTGTTGTTATGAATGAATGCAATGATATTAAGAAAGTCACACCATAATCACGCTTCCGCAAAAGTCAGGGTGTGACAGCTTGGTATCAGAGCTTCGATTGTAGCGAACTAGGATTCCTTCTCGAGTCTAGACTACAATCATTAGGGCTCTCACGAAAATGTTTTCACAACATGTTTTCATTGCATACGCGAAACGCCCAGATCCAGGAAAAAAACATTTTTACAAACAAAAAGACACGAAACACATTTCAAGGTTTATGTTTTTCGTTCAGTTTGGGAGACTGGGTGGTTTAGTTTGAGAGACTAGGTGGTACAGTCTGGGAGACTAGGAGGTTTAGTCTGGGAGACTGGGTGGTTTAGTCTGAGAGACTAGGTAGTTCAGTCTGGGAGACTGGGTGGTTCAGTTTGAGAGACTAGGTGGTACAGTCTGGGAGACTGGGAGGTTTAGTCTGGGAGACTGGGTGGTTTAGTCTGGGAGACTTGGAAGGATACATGATTACATGATTACCTTGTCATTGATTACATGCTTAGTGTTAATAGTTGATATATGTGCATATGTTGTGATTGTTTTGTTATAGACCCTATGTCATCATCCGAGAGCGGAATGTCCGATACCGATGACCCTATGGCTGTAGTTTCTGACGATGAGATCGTCCCTGAGCCAGAGATTTTTACTTCCGATACCGAGAGTGACCCGGAGATGATGTCTGATGATGACGAAGACTTTCAGCCCTTTGCGCTGCCCGGTTTTGGAGACAATCTACCGATTGATGATGGTATCCCAGACGAGGATCCGTTTGTTATTCCTATCCCTGTGCATGATCATCTTATCATCGGTCACCCCGATGGTGAGCATGTCGTGGCACCGATCCTCGCTCCTGTTCCTTTAGTGGTCATTCCTCCTGAGGATTGGCCATTCGATGATCTTTTTGACGATGATTTTGATTTGTTTGTTGATGGTCCCCCTGATGATGCTCATGGCGATGGGGAGCTCGATGAGGACATTGTTGATATCCCACTTCTGGGGATTTTCGTTATTGAGATTTCTTCTGACTCTAGCTTACACTCTGTCTCAGACTCTATTGCGTCTGTGACTTCTTCCGCCTTACAGGCAGTTGGTTTGCGATGTTATGCCACTGATACTGATGACGATACGGCCATGTCAGCTACACCATTACCTCCGCATGACATTGAGCCTGGACTTGAGCTTGATTTTATTCCTGTTGATCAACTTGTTGATGCACCCGCTGATCCTGAGCCGATACCTGCACCTGAGCCTTTGCCTGATCATAATCCTGTACCACTCGGCATACCTGACATTGCACCTCTCATACCAGATCCAGTTCCTGCACCCACTGACCCTCCTGTTATTGAGCCAGTCACTCCCCCACTTGCACCCACACCTGTTGATGTTGCTCCTTTTCACCCAGTAGAGTCAGATGTGCACCGTGTCGACCTGGCTATTGTTTTCTTGCAGGATATACCCGCACCCCATCCGGGGGAAGGCACTTCTAGCCAGCAGCCTAGCCATGACCCACATGTATCAGCAGCTTTCCCTCACATGCCACAGTCTGCACCTTCTGCTCATTTTACTTCTTCACCACTAGATGAGCCACTGAGATGGTTCCCACCATACACCATGCCGATCTCTCATCCCTACCATCCCTCACATTTTACTGGTTATACACGGGATGAGTTACTTCTATCATTGCAGCTCCAGTATGAGATCATGAGTCGCAAGATTTTAGAGCTTGAGATAATACCGCAACCTTTGCCATGTCCGTGTCAGCCTGCATTTGCTCCTTGTTCATCACCATCCCATTTTCACATCCTCCTGCACCGCTTACTCCATTTCCTGAGTTTGACGCTCGATTTCTCACTGTTGAGCAGCAGATCAGTTATCTATTGCACCATGTTTATGATCTTGAGGAGGAGCTAGTGCATGTGCGCAGCTTGCTTTTTGTTCCTCCACCTCCTCCTCCACCACCATCAGCATAGCCAGTTTTTGGTTTTATGTAGGTAGGTTGCTTTTGATGAGAGCACCGCTATTGAGCTGAGCTAGTGAAGCCTTTTTGGAGACCACTTTTCGATTGTATGACTTATGGTAGATTGATAGACAGTTTGGACAAGGGTAGTGTGACCCTGTGTTCCCTTTTGATACAATGCTTTGTAAAACATGTAACAATATGCGTGGTCGATGATTAATGGAAAGCTCAATAGTAATGTTCTCATTAAATACGTTGTTAACTTACATGCTCGCATTATAATTGTGTTGGTTACCTGATTGCTTGCTAAAATAATTGCTGCTACATATACATACTATATACTTATTATATGAATAAGACTTGACCTATAAAATCTTCTTTATAGAAGATGCCTCCTCGAAGGAACAATCAATTGCCCACAACAGAGGCAGAACTGCATGAACGCATTTCACAAGTAATCGCACAACATGAGGCCTTACGCTCTGAACACAGCGGAGGTACCTCAGGAAATAACCCACCTCACGGTAATGTTTAAGTCACTTAAGACACATTACGATACGTTTGGACATTCCATGTGCGTTTACTAATGCCTTCTGTGAATGATGTTGCTTGTACAGGCTATACTTACAAGCAGTTCCTTGACTGCAAGCCTCTGAATTTTGACGGCACTGGAGGTGCTGTAGCTTTCGTTAGATGGGCTGAGAAAATAGATTCTGTGCTGCGAATGAGCAAGTGTGCGCCATAGCACCAGGTCACTTACATTTCTGGACTATTCCTAGACGGAGCTCTATCCTGGTGGAACCTTCAGGTTCAGACTCTAGGTGAGAAAGCAGCATATGGTATGACTTAGGATGAGATGAAAGAACTGATGCGCAAGAAGTACTGCTCGAGAGTTGAGATTCAGAAGTTGGAGACCGAGTTCTGGAATCTGAAGATGGATGGACCTAAGATTGCTGAGTATGTGCAGAGATTTCATGACCTGTCTTGTGTTGTCCCCTACATGGTAGAACCGGAATTCAAGCAAGTTGAACGCTTCATCTGGGGATTGGCACCCCAAATTATGAGCATGGTGACTACTTCAAAGCCTCCAACGATCACCGAGGCCATTGATTTGAGCATAGTGTTGACTGAAGAAGCAATTAGATTGAACAAGTTTTTGGTTTCTGAAGGGAAGAAGAAAGAGACTCATGTAGAGATATTAGGAGAGAACAAAAGGAAGTTCTCAAATTTCAAGAAGGGTACCCAAGGAAACAACAGTGGTAACAAGAAGAGAGATGTGAATCCACCAGCCGAGGTTAAGACTGGTGCTGCTACTTCTGGTGCTGAGGTTAGAGGAAAAGGATATATGGGCACCCTGCCCAAGTGTGATGTGTGGCAGTTTCATCACGCTGGACGATGCAGAGCTGGAAAGTGTGAAACGTGCAGAAAAGTTGGCCATGCCAAAGAGATATGCTGGTATGGTGCCGGTCGTGGGAATAATGGTCAGAGAGGAAATGGTAATGGCAATGGAAACCGTGGCGGAAACGTTAATGGGAACAGGAACAACCAGGGAAGTAATGGTAATCGTGGTGGTTCTGGAAACCAAGTTGGTAATGGAAACCGTAACCAAAACAACAACCAGGGTGGTACTGGAAACAAGCAAGGTTGCTTTAGTTGCGGAGATGTCGGGCATTTCAAGCGAGATTGCCCAAAGAACAATCAAGCCCAAGGAAGAGTTTTCAACATTGGATCTAGGGAAGCTCGCCAAGATCCGAACATAGTTACGGGTACGTTCCCTATCAACCAACACTTTGCGTCTGTACTGTTTGATACTGGTGCCGACTATAGCTTCGCATCACTAGAATTTAAGAATATACTTGGGTTAGTTGCCAGTAAGTTAGATATCCCGTACTCGATAGAACTAGCTAATGGAAAGCTAGTAGAGGCAAACGAAGTAATTAGAGGCTGTGTAATAGAGCTGGGAGAGCATGAGTTTACACTTGATCTGTAACACCCCGTGTTTCGAAAGTCAAAGTCAAAGTCAAAGTCAAGATTGAAGTCAAAGGAAGAAAAGATTGCTAATTGCGATCTATCACTCCTTGCTCAACTACTGTTTTGACTTCTTTGACTTGTAGATAATCTGTTTATTTTATCGCATTAGCTGTATTATGTGGAGTAATTGTTAATAATCGAGGTTTAATCTATTTATTTGAACCTTCTTGGCAGGCTGCCCTTCAACCTCAGCGTCAGTCTTTTTTTCTTTTTCCCGCCTTTGTCTTCAACAAAGGCTCTGGACTCGACTCTAAGTCAATCGGGTCCTCAGGATTTGAAGGAGGGATGTCAGCAGTATCCCTAGGTTCCACCTTTGGCTTATTCACAACTACAGGCGCAAGTCCCTCCAATGACTCAGACACCACTACATGATCACACCAGGAGTCAGAGGAATGGCGTGTACCTTTCTTCTCTCCTTTCACATTTTTGGCTCTTGGCGATTGAGCCGTCAACGCATCATTCTTTTTCGGCGCAACAGTAGCAGCCGGCGCACGTTTCTTCTTTTCAGGGCCTATGCCCAGGTTAGACAACTCACCTACTAGAAAAAGCAAAATCTTGCAATGATACCTCATGCACAGAAGCATCAAAAAATAATATTGCAATTTCAACAAGAATCATAGTAAAATTACCAGCGCCAGTTGGGGGTTGCGCAGACAAATCTTCATCTCGCGGAAGAACAAAATTCTTAACAATCTGAAGATACCAAAGCTCCTCATCAGCCCTTTTTGGAACAGTGGCCATCTTCCCACCTTCTCTTTCGAAGCCAACAACATATAAAGAGACAACTACAAAAGGAAAACAGGGGCAAATTCAAAAAAAAAAAAAAAGAGAAGAAAAACAAGAGAAGAGGGAAAGAAATCTAGAATCTTACAGCTATCACCCTCCATGTACACTGGTTTGTCTTCTCGATTCATCCGCCAACAAAAGGCTCATACCAGCACCAACCAGGGCCTTCTCTGGCAGAGCAATCGACGGAATGTCCTTCAAATCTTGGTACCAAGACTCTGAAAAGGGAGTTCGTATGGTCTTGGTTGCAACATCTTCTTTACCTCTGAAAACCATCTTCATCGGGATCACTCCGAATTTAATAAAGAAGAATTTTGTCTTCTAATCGTGAAAAGATTTTGGGGGGCTCAACAAGATCTTCTTTGCCAAAGCACGTTGAACAAAGGAATAAAAACACTGTGAACAATGCATTTGATGAAATACTCGGAAGCGATTAACCGTCGGCTCGATATGCATTCCCCGACATATAAATTCGAAATGACGAACCCGAACCATCCCAATAGGATGCATTTGGGAAATATGAAACTTGTAATACGAAAGGATTTCAAGAAAGAACTTCGTTACAGGCAATCGAAAATTGTCTACAGAGAAAAAATCCCAGAACAGGGTAATGTACCCGGCCGGAGCGTCTGCCGCCGTCTGACCTTCGTGAGGATATCGAACATCCCAACTATCAGGGAACTTGAAGTCTCGAACCATACCGTTAAAAGCTTCCTTCGGCCACTTCAACGGTGGAAGACCGGATGCCATCTCTTCAGAAGAGTCTTCGTAGCGTTCTCCGGTTGACATAAAGGGGGAAATTACAGGATTCTTCAAAAAATTAACGGAGAAGATGAAGAAGACTCAAGAGCAGAAAATAAGGAAACACAGGCAATCGAAGGATTTATATAGTAACCGCCATAAATGCCCTAGAAAATCGAAGCGGCCCCTTTTTCAGAAAAAAACACGGTTATCTAAGCATCAAGGGCGAGTGGGAATAACCATAACGCGAGTTCACGCGCTCGTGTCGACCACGATCGACGACGTGCAACTGACAAGTGACAACCTGTCACCCAAACTGTCATACATCAACAATCGTCGCTGTACCTTTCACCCGCCAAGAGTCAAGATTTTGAAATTTGAAATCATGAGCAAAAGAGTATCTTCTCCAAGAATATTTTCAACATTTTCACGCCAAAACCCAACATAAGCAAAAGACACCCATCTCTCATAGTCCAGTGTGTGACAACCGGTAGTTTACGCCCTTAATTACGTGATTAACAGGCGATTAATGCGACAATAAATAGTGTTTACGACGCAAATTAAATTAATTAGTCCCTCAGTAAGCTTAGGAACGCCTATGCGGTTCTACAGTACGCGTATGACGGTCTGCGGGAAATCTACGGAATATTAAACGGCAACGAACTGAAACCGAACAAAATACATGACAACGCCGACAAATATTAAATTTTTATGATATATTCTAGCTTCGTAATTAAATTTTAGCAATCGTAGTTTAAACCGGCTCGAAAAACGGATTAAAGACGGCAACGATGTAATTTTTCGCGATTATTACCGTTATCGACGCACGAACGCGACTACGACGGATACCGACATTATTTTTAGACGTTTTTAACTCTGAAATATTATTTTACTAAGCTACGATGATTTTAGTTTTTTTTTTTTAAAAAAAAACGTGTCTCGTAGGGATTACGGGCCACTTACACATGAGATGGGCTTGTGGGCCCTGGGCCCAAGCCTAAAACCCACAAGCCTAAACCTGCACATAATATATTATATCTTTTCCTTAAAAATCTTATCAAGATCTTATAAGATCTCTACAAATCTCTAAAAAATCTCTACAAATCTCTACAAACGATTAGAATATAGTTTACGTTTCAATATATTTGACAAATTACATATATTATGATTGAATCTTGATTGAATTTTGACAAAATAACGACACTTTAGTTGTCGGGGCCGTCCAAAAAAAGAGGAAACTCTGCCCGTTTTTCTAGAAGATCCGTAAAATAAAGCTTGTTTCATTGTAAAACGAACTATCCTATTCAAGTAATTTTTTTTAAACAAATACAAGTGTAACAATACTTTCGACAACACTTTTACAACATCACGAAAACGACGATTCGGACATTATTTTTGACAATTCTTTATAAAATAAAATGTGATATAATATTTTCAATTCTTTTATTATTCTCAATTCTTTCGAGTATCAAACACTACGAATTCTTTTCTAAAATAAATATAATTTAGATATTTATTTCAAATATCAAATGACATGATTTCGTTTTGTAAAAATAAATATAGTTTGTATATTTATTTGAAATATCAAACGACACGATTTCGTCTTATAAAATAATTATAGTTTTATATTTATTTCAAGTATCGTACCACACGAATTCCTTTATAAAAATAAATATACTTTTATATTTATTTCAAACACAACAACTCGAGGATTCTCTTATAAAATAAATATAACTTTCTTTATTTATTTCAAATGCCGAAATGGCATATACATATGTTTTGGCAAATATATACAAGACGCAATATATATAATACAAGTTTATTATATATTACTTTCATACGAATATTCCTATATACACAAACGACTTCTCGGGGCGACAAAGTTTAACTTAGTCATTTCCATTAACTTAACAACTTAACCGTCGAATCGTTCGGTCAACGATTCGGTAGAGCTCGGTGACACGTAGTTTAGTTACCACTTTTATTTAGAAACTTATAAGATATTCCGTGTTAGGAATATTGTAGAATGCACGCTAGTGAATCACGTCTTGGAAACGACATCACGAGGTCGTATTTAGCTAGCTTTGCATATGGAAATCCAGGTGAGTTCATAACCCCACCTTTTACGGTTTTACATTTTTTCTAAATGTTTTCGGGGTGGAAAGACATGCACCTTTTGCAAAGCATACAAGGTTTTCAATAAACAAGAATTACATATTTCTAAACCATTTTACATGCAAGTTTTAACTGACACAAATGGTTTACGAAAAGCTTATGTTTTATACCGGTTTTTCAAACAAGCGTATTTTTCAAAATGTGCTTACACACGAATTCTAGTTTTCTAAACTACGGGAAAATACAAGTACAAAGAGGTACATTAAACTAAGGAATGACACAAAAGATCATGTCACAGATAGGGTAACATAAGCACCATTAATCAGTTACATACCAAGACCGCGGAACAAAAGGTTAGATCTAATGGGTTTTAGGCAGCCACACTCTTGGTCACTCTAGTACCAAGCAGTGCTTTTGTGTCTCTAGTCGTGAATCGACAGTCGTGGATTCGACAGCTAAAAATGCCTATGGTTAAGATGCTTCCTATGTCGTGTCATATGCTAATGGCCTTGCAAACCATTAGCAATCTCGTATTCCTTACATATATACAGAACTCAGTTTCAATACGTCTTGACAGATTACATACCATGTTTTATATAAATTCAAAGCATAGGATTATGCATGCATGTTGTCAATGTCGGGGTGGACATTGACGGTTATACCATGTTTCTTTCTCAGGTTATTTTTCAGAAACTATGGCACGGTTGGAATAGGAGAACCATGTGGAGTCGAGTACTTAGTGGCGTTCGATTTCTAGAAGTCTTAGCTTATTTGCTTCCGCTGTGCAATGAAGATACCAGTCCAGTCACGCCAATGCTCTGATATTTCGGGGTGTGACAGATTGGTATCAGAGCTATAGGTTACAGCGAATTAGGTTTCTGTAGAGATACCTAGGCTCTAACCTCACTTTCCTCTGGGGACTTATATTATTAAGACTTTGAGTACATACAGAACGCCTAAGACTCGAATATGGTCTCTAACCGTTGCCGAAAAAGAAACAGTCAAAATTTTGTTTTCAAACATACGCTAAAGTGGTGTTTTACACACTGTACACAAAACAATTACATACAGTACACAAAGCAGGTAACCTACGCAGGTAACCTACGTCTATTAACTCGGGTAAACGCCATTATTATGTCGCCTGTGCTATTTTAGTTAACCAAGCAGGTAACCTACGCAAAACGAAGCACGGGTGTGTAGGAGTTCACGAAACGCAATCTATACATCAACGGAGGTTGAAATACAACACTTACGACTCATGAGGCATGGTCTTTGAGAAGACAAGATGGAGCATTTCAGTGACGATATTAATCCTGTCAGCACGAAAACTATCGATCAGGAAGCGGCGGTTTGGCACGCGGTCCTGCAACGACACGAGTCACGATAAGGAGAAGACGCATGTCTTCGTATTCCCCCTATTTCAGTTAACGACGAATACGCTATGTTCGACATTCCATGGTAATGTCACCTAACAACTGGTCATCACATGAAACCCCGGGTAAAGTCCTTAAATTTCTTTTATTGAAATTTTGACTTTCACATTTACTGAGTAGATTTTCACATCTCTACTCCTCTTAATGGTCATTGCATCACAATAACTTCTTTCATTACAGCGAATACTCATTTGCTTCGTTTCTTGAAAATTCATATGTTACGCATGCATCGTTTGTTACGCATCTGGTTTCGTTTCGAATAAGCGTTTCATCAAAGTTCAAATATTGTTTCGCTAAACCTAATTATTGATTTGTGACTCGAATGACCCGCATTATTGTAATTGTTGGCTCCTTTGTTATCAAGTCAACACAATTTCTTGAAATTTCTTTTCTTTTCAAGTTACATACATGGTTTTTTTTTTTTGTGACCATGCCGAAAGTTTTCTTGTCGATACTTGTAATTATTGAAGGATTACGCCGAAACCAAGTTCAATTGTTTGAACTTGTTCATTACACATATCCAATTCAAGACACCATGTGATGTATTGAAAACATCATATTCAAATTCGCTTCAACAGGCGTTTCATTTGTTCCGAGTCGTAGTAGACTTGTTTGGTCTACGACTCTATTAAGTTGTTTGTTGATTTCGACACCTTGTGGTGGTGTTTTCATTAATTTGAAGCTTGCGCTAATCACGTTTACGCATCTCATGCACGGATTTATTTATTTATTTATTTATTTATTTATTTGTTTTAAATCCGTTTTAATTTATCATGTTAAAGCAGTCTTAATACAATAGTGTGTTAAGACAATGGTACACAAATTCATTTTATATTCTGCTGTACCTATTAACGATTCTTTCATTATCGATCGAATGTTTTGCGATATTCATTGCTTCTTCATCTTCGATCGAAAACATTATTTCTTGATGTTCCATTTTCAATTGAAAATCTTATGATGTCGTTTGGATCAAGCTTGCTTCATTGCGCTTTCACTTGATTTCAAACATGGTGAACTTGTTCGGTCACCACTATTATTGAATTACTTAAATCACTACGACACCTTGTGGCGTCAGTATAACTTGTAGCTTGGGCTAATCACGATCTAGCGTTTCATGCAAAACTATTTCGTTTAGGCTTGTTGATTCTAAGCTTCTCCTAGCGAATGTTATTGTTTCTAACATTCATTTGCACATTGAAAACGTCCATTTGGAATTCTATTTGTCGAAATTCCTCTTTTATTGGACCCCTGTTAACTTGGTCACACTGGTGACGGTATCAGTATGTCTCGTTTCCTTTGACATTGTTCGTATTTACTTACACATAACTGTCACACCCTGGCTTTGCGGAAGCGTGGTTAATTTGGTGTGACTTCTTAATACCATAGCTTAATCATAACAAAGCTATATGAGTTAAAAACATGCAAGATCATCCATTAAGTTTTGAAAACCAAATACAGTACCATTGTCTTAACGGGAACATACCCCAACAACCATAACCTTGTTCACAGACATTACAAACTTAAACATAATATAAACATGGTTTAAGGATTGTGTCTTGTCCAGGAAAGAGACACATCCCCTAAACCCCGGATGACCTCAGAAACTAGTGCAGCGGAAAACATGCCATACCGTGCCAGATCTCGTTAATTTCCTGAAATACATGTAAGTTGAAAAATCAACAATAATGTTGAGCGAGTTCATGTGCAAGTGAGTAAGTAAAACACTTGTAAGTATAAAAGTTCCCTGGTATGTAGCAGTGTAAGGAAAATAGATCACCAATGGTTTGCAAGGCCATTAGCATGTGTGAAATGCAAGTAGGAAGACTCAACCTAGCTGATTTTTGCGTCGGGCAACCAAGTCACTCAAGGTCCGTTCTGTTGGTCCTCACAGAGGTCCGTTCTGTTGGGCCTAGAGTTGGGCTCGCTACACCCAGATAGATCTACCGCTTAAGTCCCTCGGTGTTCAGCCTACCCATTCACATGATCTAAGTAGTAAACCTCCTTACGTTAACATACCGTGTATAATAGTACTTGTAAACATAGTAACATGTATTTCACCCCCGCAGTTAAGAAAACTGAAAACAGTTAGAGAAAAGGGGGACATGAACTCACAGTGAAGCGTCTCTACCAAGTATCTCCAAATCAGAAAGCTGTGCGACGACCTACAAGTGCTAATTCTATTAGACGGACGGCCGTGCCTTAGCTTTGTAGTTAAAGTTTTTGGGAAATAGTTAGACAACTATTTCGTGTTTATGTTCTGTATATACTTGGTAGTTATTTTCCTTCCCAAGGGTGGGGGATACAATACATGTGCGTAAGTTACATTTTAATAATCGAGTGGTAATATAATTACCGGTGTAACTTATATATTCATGTGAAAGCGTTCGTATTATTTTGGGATCGTTAACGTTTGTAAATATTATTTTTGCTCCTAAAAATAATATTTATGTATTTTCACAAAATAATCATAAACAGTGTTGTGACAAAATATATTTATCACGTTAAATCTCGTGAAAATCCCACCTCCGAATATTAGTAAATAAAGTCATGGCGAAATTTATATTTTGAAATTATGTCAAAAATAGTTCTAACACTTGTTGTGTATATAATTCTAAGTGTTAGGTTTTTAGAAAAATTTCGCCAGAGTTTCCTCTGTAACTGGAGGTGGCCACGCTTTCAAGCGTATCATTTTCTTTTACAAAATCAATTCAACAACTTCTTTATTCAATCAAACAATTTCCGACACATCAAACTAGTCGACGAGTATGTAAATCGCATAATCGCATGAACTTGTAGTTTTTCCGCAACTATAGTGTAAATCCCATTATATTTGTAGATCTTTATATAAAGTAACTTTGATCTAGTAACAACCTTGTGATTAGAGAAATCCGTCTTTACAACTTCTAGTAACATTTGACAAAAACTAGTTCTTTGTCGGATCTTTTCATTTCACAAGTGTTTACACACTTGTGGTTTATAAAATCATGCTTTTTAGTGTAAGATCCTTCTTTTAAAATACATGATTTCCTTGACATGTGGTCTTTTGAAAATACCACTTGCAGATGCGTAGATCCGCTAGTTTTAAACACTATTGTACAAGTTAAAACACTTTTACACAAGTTCATGTTTCATGTGTGGTAGAGTTTCACCTTTTAACCCTTGTGCTAATCAAAACAAGCTTATGTTAAGATCCATGATCTTACCAACCCGGGTTAAACGGTGATCCGAGCTACCACAACATAGATCGGCTCTAAATAACCACATATTTCAAATACTACAACTTTTACACAACACATATGCTATTAACCACCATTTTCATACTTTTAGTAGACTTTAATGCTTCAAATTGTATGTTAACGATATTTAACCGACATAAATCCTTTTAACCACCTTAGATAAGTTCAAATAAGAGTTTTAAGTGTTATACCTCTAGCTCAAGGCTAGGGAAGATTCTTGGCGAAAATGGCGTGGATAAAAGCCAAAGAAAGAGGTCCTTCGTGTTCCGAGTGCACCAAGACTCCTAATATGTGACCTTTGTTGCTTGTATGATGATGGAAATGCAAGAACCAAACTCGAAAGTATGATGGATGTAAGAGTGGGGTTCGGCCGAGAGTGAAAGGGAGCAAGGGAGAGAGAGTTTTGGGTGGTGATTATGTGTGGGTTATGTTGTGTATTTGCATGTTCTTATAGGCAAAGATTAAGTGTATTAACCAATGGATACAATGTCACAAAGATATTAAGCATGGTGATTTATTTAATCACCCAAGTACAAGGTATGTCCCCCCTAGGGGACGGTTTTGGTTAGAGGGGGGGGGGGGGTCCTTGGTTGGTTTGTAACTAAGCATAAGTATTTAGTTATGGTAAGTTAAGTATTTAACTCGGTTACTTGTATGTTATGTGTTATGGCGGGTGTTAGGGTAATCAGGGACCCTAACTGGCTCAGAAAAATATAGATAAGGAAAATAATAATATTTTCATGTTCCGGGTATAGTCCGGTTGTTCGGTCGGATAATAATCCGTTAAAGCGTTACTAAAGCTTTAAAGTGTCGTTATTGTTACTTTTAGTGACACAATTCAATTCCAACACTTTAGAAAGTGTCTAGTGATATTTTCCCCATATTTTGGCACTTTACTAGTCAGCTAGAAGCTGGATTATTTATTAAAGTGCTGTGTTTTGTACTTAAAGTACGTTTTAGGCACATCCAATCAGTGTATCTTATTCCTAGAGACGCAGTTCCACAACCCTTATATCCCTACACTCACTACTAGTGTAGTAACTTTCTCAGGCTCTTCCAGGCCTTAGAGGCAGTGTCTGCCTGATGCTGGTTATATCAGCATGTTCACTGGGTATCCGTGTATTGTGCTACTGTGCTTCTTGTGCATCATGTTTGTCACTAAGGTTCAGTATGTAAATAATGTAGTGACAGCAAGCAAGTATGATGCAAGTAAGTTCATGTATCAGTATTCAAGTAGCAGTTCATCAGCTAGTTCAAACAAGCACAGTAATTTAGCAGTAATTAATCATTAATTAAGTCGTACGGATACCTGGTTTAGTGAGGGTTGTCACATTCTCCCCCCGTTAAATAAATTTCGTCCCAAAATTTAAGTTCTGCTTGTAGATGCAGGGTTCTTGGGAAATAGGTGGGGGTATTTTTCTTTCATCCGGTCCTCACGTTCCCAGGTGAACTCAGGACCATGTCTGGCATTCCAACGGACTTTGACGAGTTTGACACTGCTCCGGCGGGTCTTGTTAACTTTCCAATCCGTGACCTCAACAGGTTCTTCAACGAAGTGGAGCGTGTCGTCAATATGAATCTCGTCGATGGGAATGGCAACGTCAACTTGAGTTGGACTTTTCTTTAGATTGGATACATGAAATGTATCGTGAACACCATTAAGTTCAGCAGGTAGGTCCAACTTGTATGCTACTGTTCCAATTCTTTCCAGAATTCTGAAAGGACCAATGTAGCGCGGATTTAACTTCCCACGCTTTCCAAAGCGTGCCACCCCCTTCCAGGGTGAAACTTTCAATAACACCATTTCTCCAACTTGGAAATCCACATGTTTTCGGTTTGGATCCGCATAGGCTTTTTGTCTGTGGCGAGCTGCTTCGATGCGTTTAAGAATTTGCGCAATCTTGTCTGTCGTCTCTTGGACGATTTCGGGACCAGCAAGCTGCCTATCACCTGCGTCAGACCAACATAGGGGTGATCGGCACTTGCGTCCGTATAGGGCTTCAAAAGGCGCGACACCAATACTGGTGTGGTAGCTGTTGTTGTACGAAAATTCGACCAAAGGTAAATGTTTATCCCAGCTACCGCCCAAATCCATAACACATGCCCTCAGCATGTCTTCCAAAGTTTGTATCGTTCGCTCGCTCTGGCCGTCAGTTTGCGGATGAAACGCAGTGCTCAGATTCAATTGTGAGCCAAAGGCTTCTTGGAAGGATTGCCATATCCTTGACACAAACCTTCCATCTCTATCAGAGATGATTGAGAGAGGCACTCCATGACGTGCGATGATTTCTCTCATGTAAATTTCCGCAAGTTTACTAGTGCTGTCTTTCTCCTTGATTGGCAGAAAGTGTGCGGACTTTGTTAGGCGGTCAACTATTACCCAAATCATATCATGGCCTCTTGGCGTTCTTGGCAATTTCGTAACAAAATCCATTGAGATTTGTTCCCATTTCCACTTGGGAATCTCAGGTTGTTGCAGAAGTCCTGAAGGCTTCTGGTATTCCACCTTGACCTTAGCGCACGTTAAACACTTGCCCACGTAAACAGCAACGTCGCCTTTCATCCTAGGCCACCAATAATAATCTTTGAGATCCTGGTACATCTTATCCGCTCCAGGGTGGATAGAGTACCGTGATTTGTGAGCTTCATAAAAAATAACCTTCCTCAAATCACCAAACAGAGGAACCCAAATCCTTTTCTCAAAACATAACGTTCCTTCCTCGTTTGGTACCAAGAGCTTCTCCATTCCACGGAGATATTCCTCTTCAAGGTTCCCTTCCTTGAGAGCTTCCTTTTGTGCGGCACGAATGCGCAAGGAAAGATCGGTCCGTATAATCATTTCCAAAGCTCTAACCCTTATGGGCTTGATTCTTTCTTTACGACTTAGGGCATCGGCGACCACGTTCGCCTTCCCTGGATGATACTTTATCTCGCAGTCGTAATCGTTCAGCAACTCAACCCATCGTCTTTGCCTCATATTCAACTCCTTCTGGTTAAATATATGTTGTAGGCTCTTATGATCTGTGAAGATTGTACACTTCGTACCATAAAGGTAGTGTCTCCAGATCTTTAAAGCAAAAACCACTGCGCCGAGCTCCAAATCGTGTGTGGTATAGTTCTTTTCGTGCACTTTCAATTGACGCGATGCGTAAGCAATAACCTTTCGGCGTTGCATCAACACGCAACCCAATCCTTGGCGCGATGCGTCGCAGTATACCACAAAATCATCAGTACCTTCCGGTAGAGCTAAGATTGGCGCATTGCAAAGCTTACCTTTCAATACCTGAAACGCTTCCTCCTGTTTGATTCCCCAATCAAACTTCTTATCCTTCTGGGTGAGGAGCGTCAATGGTTGAGCGATTTTCGAAAAATCCTCGATGAACCTTCGATAGTAGCCAGCCAAACCCAAGAATTGTCGAATCTCGGTGGGCGTTGTAGGCGTTTCCCAATTCTTGATTGCCTCGATCTTTGTGGGATCAACATGGATTCCATTTCCATTAACCACATGTCCAAGAAACTGGACTTCACGTAGCCAAAATTCGCACTTGGAGAATTTGGCATACAGCTGTTCCTTCTTCAGTAGCTCTAGAATGGCTCTAAGATGTTGCTCATGTTCAGCCTTCGTCTTAGAATAAATTAAAATGTCGTCGATGAACACAATCACGAACTTATCCAAGTATGGTTTGCAAACTCTATTCACCAGATCCATGAATACCGCCGGTGCGTTTGTCAAACCAAATGGCATAAC
>JARYGA010044099.1:0-25762 GCA_030545235.1 Helianthus tuberosus
GGTTAGTGTTTCATGAGCTTGTAATATCGCATGTGTAGACTTTTTGTTTTCGCATGTGATTTTTTATAATTCGCATGTCTTCAACGTGTTTTCGCATGTTTTGTTCAGGTACAAGATGGTGTTTGTTCCGTTCACTGGCATTGACAACCACTGTCGAAATGTATAACTTGGAGCTGGGTTGTTGGCATCCGAGAGCATTGAATCATATAAATGGCTTCTGAATTCATTCTTAAAGTCATTTGGTCGGCAGCCAAAGGTTGTAGTGACGGATCATGACCCTGCTATGAAACAGGCTATTGAGGAGGTTTTCCCTATCAACAGACACAGATTGTGCATGTGGCACATAATGAAAAAAGTGGAAGATAAGGTTTAGCATGCTACATTGTCTTCTGTTAGCGTTATTTTTTTTTATATTATAGATTTTTGTTATAGGCTGATATAAAAAGCATTTATTGTTATAGGTTGGATACGAGTTGTGCAATAACGATGAGTTTAAAAGGAGGATGTGCGACATTGTATGGACTGATTCGATTGAGCCCGAAGAATTCGAGAGATAGTGGAAGTTGGTGATGATTGAGTTCGGTCTCACAGAAAACAAATGGATTGATGATATGTTTATGATGAGATCCATGTGGATTCTGGCTTTTTACCAGCACGAGCCACTGTCGGGACTTATGAGAACAACTTCAAGATCAGAGAGTGAGAACCATTTTTTCTGCCAGGTGGCTAATTCACAACTCACTCTCGTAGAGTTTATGAATCATTTTGATGGTGCAATGGATGTCCAACGTTTTAATTGTAAGATCGTTTTACCGACCGAAACGAGTCGTTCAGAGGCGTTCTACTCAATACGAAAGGCGGAAACAGACATATCGAGTTCGATTCAGCTAGATATTCACTTTAACTGTCTTTTTGATTGATTTGACAAAGATTTACAACACGTTGACACTTCAGCAGCACTTCGGCTCTGGAATCGGATCATTAGAACTCCTTCAAACGAAATCACAAGGCACCTATTTATAGGCTGGCCTATTTCGCATGTACAAGTTCACACGAAATTACTTTCACACAAAATACCTATTTCGTGCGAAATTACCAAGTGATTTCGTGTGAAATCACTAGTTAATTTCGTGCGAAATTACACTCTCTTATTTAGTGCAAAATTACCTTCTAACCTATTTTTGACAGTTTCCTCGTATAACGTGCCCTGATCTATCTATACACATACAAGACTTGATACAAGACCAAGTTGACAGACGTATGCACCAACAGACTCCCCCTCGGATGTTGACGAGTCTTCAGTGTCGAGTCTTCAACGTCTTCAGTCTTTATCTGTCTTTCTGCTCTTTCTGAAGTATCTGACAGTGTAAATCAATCTTTCTCTTCTCTTTTCTTCTCTCTTCCAGGATCTCAATCTGACTCCATCTTCTCTTGATCAGATATCTTGATTTCTTAAGTTCATCAGCATCAGCAATACCAAGATGGTAAACTGACTCACATTCTGCTCAGAATCAGGAACCTGGCTAACCTGCACACATCTCTACCTCACAATAAATTTCACAAATTTAAAATTTGATAAATTTATATATCACTTGCAGGTAATAATCAATCAAGAAATGATTTCACAATATTAATATCTGATGAACCACTTGAAGACAAAACATTTATTTTTATTCATTATAAACAGACTCCACTTCACGAAATGTTCATCATGTTTAGCACTCGGAATTTTGAAAATCAGCTCTCCAACATCAGTTGTCGAAAATCTTTTTGGATTTTTCAAAATTTATGCTAAAACACACTAAAAATCTTTTTCATTTTTGAAAATACAGAATCGCAGTAAAGAAATATTTACAGACAATATTTTTGTGAGTTTGTGTAAGAGGATCATATCAGTTTTTGAGACAAATCACCAACACCGTTAAGCTATAAACATTTTAAGTTCTAAACGATTCACTTAGATTGTCAGTATACTGATCCACTTAAATTTTCACACAAAGTTCAACTGTTTCGAGATACGAGATTAATGTTTTAGAGACTTAAACTTATACGCGTGTCCCACCTCAGAATATACTCCCGTATCCAGATCCCAATATTCAGTCTTACAGGTGAGTATACCTAGATGATATCTGTAAAGGGTTAAATGCGAGGGCCATGAGAGCTCAGGATATTGCTTCCGCAAAATCAGAGAGATGATGGCTTCGACTTTAGGTGTGTTCCCTTTAGAGAATCTTTTCTTCAACAGCACATGATTAGCATTTCACAATGTTTCATCATTTTTTATGCTGAGGGTGATGCTATATTTCAAGCAAGCGAAAAGTATTATACGGGGACTAGGCCATTGCTTCCGCAAAATCAGAAGTCCCGGGATAATACCCCAGATATCACTAAGCATAAAGACCTAGTATCTCAGAAAGAGGGACCTTTCAAACAAGATTTCGGGGGTTACCCATATATCCGAGAGATGTTCCCCACGAGATAAGTAAGTTTGAAATTTAGGTTTATATCTCGACACAATTTACTAAGCGTGTAAAAACCTACTGGCATATCATCAGTGAGACCGTTTATCACATTTGACTTTCCAATTCTTTAGCGTGCTGTGATTGTCCACTGATGTACTATCATTTCCTCTTTTTCACAACAAAACTCGTTTTTGATTTTATCATGTTTTTGTCTTTTTCAAATTTTCTAATGTTTTTGGATTTTCCGAAATTTCTTACTAATTCAAAATCATTTAAAGAAATTTGAAAACAAGCTGTACACAGAAAGTGACAACTTGATGTGAATTGCTTCAAATCGCCATCCACTTGGCATAAACAATCAGAACTCCCCCTTACAACAAACTATTTTCCCATTAAGATTTCAAAACACTTAAGTTTATTTTAATCAAAATGGTTTTTCCGGAAAATAAGTTTTGTTGATTTCACAAACCATTTGTAGGTTAGGGGATCTCATCACATTGTTTTCATCTTTCATCTTGAAAAAAATTAACAATTTTAGATTCATTCCACACTACTACTTGTAGGAAAGATAAATCAAGTACAACTTAATGTCCCTGATTAATCTTGTAGGTCGAAATATCACCGAAGTGAATTTCTCAATAAAGATGCCGATACCTGCTCCACACTTACCAATCTGGGAACTCCGGCAAGTTCACTACCTGTAGAAATTTAACAATTTTTAAATGTTTCATAAAAACAATTTTTCAAGAAAGATGCCGATTCATGCTCCACGATTACCCACTTGAAAGCTCCGGCAAGTCAGGATTTTTACTTGTGAAATAAAGACATCCAAGCCTAACCAAACTTAGATGTGACCTCTTCAATTTCACTTGGGGTGTAAGTTGCCTTCTTTGATTCATAAAATTCTTTAACCCCTTTGGCCTTCCCATCGACCATTTTTCCAAAAATCTTTTTCACATTTCCATTAAAAACTTTTTCAACATCAAATTCTCTCTTTTCAGAATAGAATTGATTTGAAATCTCAACTTTACCAATCTTTTGTTTGAAATTTTCAGTCCTCAATGGTGGAAAGTTCACATCATCCATTGGAGGAACTGATTTCTCATCTTTTACCTCAACTTGTGGCTCCTCTGATTTTGTGAAATCAGATTCATCGCCAGATTTCACCTTAGATTTCTTAACAACCCACATTTGGTTGTCAATATTAACTCTTCTTTTGTAAAATATTTTCTTCGAACATTCACCAACTTCATATGTTGAATTTTTAAAAACTTTGAATTTTTCAGTTGGTGATTCCAGAATGAGCTCTTTTCTTCTTCTTCTTGCTTCTTAGCAAGAAATTCTCTGTTTGATTGCTTCCAGAATGAGCTCTTTTCTTCTTCTTCTGAGCTTGCTCCTGAAACAAATACAGTGTTTGGTTTATAAGTTTTCTCATTTTTATGATTTTTCGGTGGAATAAAACCAAGTCCTTTCTTTTTGAAATTACCGTTATGGTTTGGTTTCTTTCGATAACCTGAACCAGAACTGTAACCCATTTTCCTGTTTAAACGTTGTTGAACTCTTGAGGTGTAAGGTTTAGGTTTTTCTGAAAGATTTACATCTTTTATTTCAGAAATATTAATTTCTGTTAATTTGAAAACCTTTTTGATCATTTCAGTTTTAACACCTCTTATTGGAAATTCTTCATCAGAATATAATTTGTCTGAATCATTCAAAGTATATGCCACTTTGATTGGTTCGTCATTCAAATTAGATTTTGATAACAAAAATTCTTTATTGTAAACCCGTTTAACCGACGACTTTGGACTGTCAACTGATGATGTTCTCGAACTTTCAGACTCAGACTTTGACTCCGACTCCTCATCTTTATCCAACACCTGATCGACCACCTTTTTTATTAACTCAGACTCATGATCAGTGTCAGACGATGTTAATGTGACGTCAATGTTTTCTGGTAAATCATCAGTTGTTTCAGACTTTAACTTTATATTGACAGCCTTTTTGACTTGCTCCTCATTTGGTTTTCTGGGAGAATAACCTTCCCAGATCGGAGGCGGACACTTGTTATAATTTACACTTTGTTTCTTACCTGTATCCTTCTCTTTTGGCTTCTCATCTTGAAAAGCTTCAAGACCTACAACAGTTGGATAAATTCTGTCAATCAAATAATCAGAACTAGAATAACTCTGTAACAACCGTCTGATTCTTTCATTTTCTATCTTTTCTGTCTCCAACTCTTGCTTCCACTTTGCACTTTCTTCAATGTAATAATTGATCGCTTTCTGCTTTGACATCATTACAGCATTCATCATTGTCAACGCATCTTCTCTTTCATAATTTTCTTTTGCAGACCAGTTACTGTTCTGTTCAACACATCATAAGATTCTTTCACGTAATTGAGATCGAACAGTAATTTTTCTTTCATCTTATCTTGCTCACTCAACTTTTCATCTTTCTCTTCACATTGCTTGCAAGATTCTGAACACTTTTGACATGGTTTAATAACCTCAACGATTTTTTCAATTTCTACTATTTTTTCAACTTCAACAACTTTCTCAACTTCAACCACTTTTTCTGATTCAACAATCTTCTCAGCGATTTTAACTTCTTCACTTTGTTCAGATTTCTCTTTTTAAGCAACGCTTTCACATTTCATTTTCCTCTGTTCTTTTGCTGCTCGTCTTTCCTTCAGCTTCTCCAATCTATCTGCAAAATAAAATTGAAAACTTTCAGGAGATAACATAGATTTTCCAATATTTATTTGTGTCTCCTCTTCATCATCACTGTCATCAGATAATGATTGATCAAAAACTGGTTCTTGAATGATTTGAGCAGTGAGAGCTACCACTTTGGAATCAGGTGGAATGTATTTGTCCCAACTGAAACCTTCTGCCACTTTTTCATCATCTTGATCGATTATACCAAAATAAGCTTTCTTATTTGCTTCTTCGATCATTTTAGCATGTGCAGTTTGTGGTTCTTTTTGTTGATACGGTTGATGAGCAACTTGTTGATAAATGGCTTTCCGATAGTAATCATTGCCACCAAACGGATTCTGTGCTCCACTTGCTTCTCGATTTTTACATTCTCTCTTGAAATGACCTTTCTCCCTGCATCGAAAACAAGTAACTTTAGATTTATCAAAACCCAAAGTAGAAACATTTGCATCCCTAAAATCATCTCTTCCTGTAATCATCTTAAACTTTTCAGCTCTCCTTAAAACACTAGCTAAACACCATTTAATGTCCATAAGCTCCATCTCTTCTGCATCTATCTGATCGTAATCCTCTTTCGTCAGCATAGGATTTCCGATCCTTCTAGCAACCAATCCTTCATATGATTCCAACACAGTAGCAAGTAATGACATGTGACTTTTAGCGATCTCTTCAGAGAAATTTTGACCATTCTGAAGATGCAACGCGATGTTGCAATTTAACACTTGACCATTACTGCTGTTTGAACTTTGAAACTTATGACTTGAAGTTGAACTCTTTGGATTCACATTTGGGTACGAAGAAAATCCACTGCTGCTGCTTGAATTTTGATTAACAGATTCAGATGAGTTCTCAGCACTGAAAGCAGTTTGGACTTTCGGACTAGTTTCAATCTCTTGAACACTTCCTTTGTAATACATTTTAACATCTTGTTGACCACTCGGACTGTTCATTCTTGCAATTTTTTGTTGTTCCAGATCTTGACCCTCAATCTTTTCAATGAACTGGGAAATAGTCAACTTGTCATATTCTCCGGTATTCTTTAAAATCATCAAGTATGTACCCCACTCTTTTTGAGGTAATGCATCAGCTAACTTATCGACCCATTCTTCTTGATCTTTGACAGTTTCTAACAAAGACATAGATCGCACTAAGTGGCAATATCTTTCAATCAGCTTCTTTGACGATTCTCCTGGCAAACTCGAAAACAAATCAAATTCTTTCTTTAGCAATGCTTTCTTGCTCCTGATCATCTTCTCACTTCCTTCAAACTTAATTCGAAGCGCATCCCAGTTCGATCGTGAAGTATTGTCGTGCTGAAGCAATATGAAGATGTCTTCTTTTATAGCTTGCTGTAACAAACTGATCATCATCTTTTCTGCTTTGTACATGTCTCGTTCTTTATCACTCAGTTCAGAAATAGTTTTAATAACTCCCAAATCAGTACGAGGTTTAACATATTTCTTTTCGATACATTCCCAAGATCTTAAATGATTAGCTTGAACCCAATTCTCAAATCGATCTTTCCAACCATAATACTCCTCAATGCCCATTAGCTTCGGGGGTTTTTGCAAAGTTCCAGTTTCGTTTTCCATGTTCATGCTTTGCGCAATGGCAGCTGGAGTAGTCGGAGCTGTAGCAAACGCGTTATAGAATTCTTCTTCCATAGTTCGGTAACAATTCTCACTAAGTCAAACTTTCAAACGAAATCCCTTCAAACGAAATAACCTGTTGAAGCGAAATAACCTACAAAAAAGTTTCAAACGAAATAACAACTCACACGAAATAGTGTTTTCGTGCGAAAATACCAAACGAAATATGATTTCGTGCGAAATTAACTTGCATTCAAACGAAAACAACCTCTTTGGAACGAAATAGTGATTTCGTATGAAATATCTCAAACGAAATCTGATTTCGTGCGAAATCAAACAACAATTTCAAATGAAATTAATCACAAAATGTAATTTCGTGCGAAATTAAGAGGCTATTCCATGCGAAATATTGCTGATGTCATCATGTCGGCCAAACTTTTGTCAAATTGATCAGGTTTTAGCTCGATTTTTGGTCCAATTATCTCAAGGCTTTGTTAAAACACAGTTTCGCATATAATGTGTGAAATTCAAACCATTTTAACCATAAAATCATGTTCAATTTTGAAAAGAAGGTGTAGAAGTTAGAAAATTTGATAAAATCAAGCTGAATTCGGTAGAACTCCTCCTCCTGGGCTCTGATACCCCTTGTAGGATCGTTTTACCGACCAAAACGAGCCGTTCAGAGGCGTTCTACTCAATACGAAAGGCGGAAACAGACATATCGAGTTCGATTCAGCTAGATATTCACTTTAACTGTCTTTTTGATTGATTTAACAAAGATTTACAGCACGTTGACACTTCAGCAGCACTTCGGCTCTGGAATCGGATCATTAGAACTCCTTCAAAGGAAATCACAAGGCACCTATTTACAGGCTGGCCTATTTCGCATGAACAAGTTCACACGAAATTACTTTCACACGAAATACCTATTTCGTGCGAAATTATCAGTTGATTTCGTGTGAAATCACTAGTTAATTTCGTGCGAAATTACACTCTGTTATTTCGTGCGAAATTACCTTCTAACCTATTTTTGACAGTTTCCTCGTATAACGTGCCCTGATCTATCTATACACATTCAAGACTCGATACAAGACGAAGTCGACAGACGTATGCACCAACATTAATCATAGAAAGAATGATCATATTTCAAGATATACTGAGCCTGCTGATTGGAGTGAAACTTCTTTGGAAAAAGATGCTGCTAAGAGATTCACCAGGTCTATATTCTTTGATCAGCAAATACAGATTTATGGTACAATTTCTAAATGTCTGCCGATGGACACCAAAATAGAGGGTCCACAGATCAGGATATTGTTGAAGGACTTTAAAGCCCATGGAGATGGTTTATTGGAGGTATTATAGCATATATATTTCAAACATGCGATTTTTGATAACATACATGCGAATTTCTTTTTTTTTCAGATCATGATCTTGCAATATGCGATTTTGGTTTCTCATGCGATTTTAAAATTTATTCATTTACATGATTTTTTTAGACATGCGAAATTGTTATGTTACACATGCGATTTTAATTTTTATTATATATTTTTATTTTTGGTTTTTCCTAGGTGTGGTTCAAGAATCTTGAAAATGATGTAACTGCACAGTGTAGTTGTTTGCGTTTTGAGCAGTATGGGCTGCTATGCAAACACATTTATTTTCTTTTCAAGATGTTTGGTGTTAAAGAAATACCAAACAAATATGTTACGAAGAGATGGACGAAGGATGTGGTGCCGAATGAGTTAAATGTGAAGTACAATCTAAATGTTGGTGGCAAGGATGTGCAACACAAGGCTAAACGGATTGCTCGTGAAATCATCCACACAGGGGAGTATTTGGTTAGTAATTTGATTTCCAACCTTGATCAACTTGTTTTAGTGAGGGATCAAATGATGCAGCTCAAAGAGAGAGTTGATCAGAGTCGTATAACCAAGCAACTTGATCCAAAATTTGACCGATTTTCAAAGTTGATTGGTTATCAACAACCAGTAACTAATGCTCCTCCTACTATCCGTGTGTCGGCTGGTATAAGAAACAAAGGTCGCGGCTCGCATAAAAGGATTAAATCGAAGAAGGAACAAATGATCAGCAGCAAAGGGAAAAGGTCAAGGACATGTAGCGTATGCAATGAAAAAGGTCATGACATTCGGACCTGCGAGGAGCTGAAAGCCAAACAACAAGGTAAACAGCAAAAAAAGAAGATGAAGGGCGTCCAGATTGAAAATGTTGCCAGAGACAAAGACAATGAGGTCGAAGACGACGAAGAGGAAGATGAGTTTGAAGATTACCGTAGTGATGATGGATCTGAAGAAGAAGATCAGTGGGAGGAGGTTTCAGAAGATGATGAGGATGAGTAGTTTTTTTTCTAAATGAACATGCGAATTTATACGAAACACATGCGATTTTATATTCATCTGTTTATATCATTTTCTCATGCGATTGTAGTATATAAACATGCGATTTTATATGCTTCAGTTTATAATCATTTTTACATGCGATTTCACTTTTAGTACATGCGATTTTTGAGTTATCTTGTTTTTTCTGTGACAAAGATGGCTATATCATTCATGCGATTTAATATTATAAGCAAGCATAATATGTGTTCAAAACATGTACCCAAAATATAAGAATAGTTGTTATTGTCTAACACAGCCACAACCACAAAACGATTAAAAAGAGAATTTAGTTACTTTAAGCAAATATTTTGTCACGTTCAGAAGAGCTGAACTCCATCTTCTCCTTCACAGTGTTTAGAGCATCTGTCAGGAAAGAGAAGGCTAAGTCATCAGCTCGGGATTGCTCCTTTATGTGATCCTAAGCTATGTCTCTGAAGCTTGATGGTGGTTCTTGAAGTAGTCTTTCCCATACATCTTGATTTTTCTTGATTTGTTCAAGAATTTTGCCCTGCACATCAAGAACCAGATGAGAAGAGGTGACATCAGTGCTTATTTCTGTCAACGTGCGAGTTGACAATAGCTCTTTATTGCAATGTTTTTGATTTTTTCTGAATCTTCAGATGCCATTTTTGTTGGTCTGTTTTGTGTGTGTTTTTTTCGTGTTCTATGTCTTAATATGGAAGGTAGTTATATCTAGGTTTTTTATATTAATATAGTAAATGTATTATGTAGGTAGGTGGTAAGTTCAGTAGTATTTATTGTAAAATTGATCATTACATGTCAAATTACAGTCACATCGGTAATAAATTAAGTTTTTTTTATATAAAATATTTCTATTTTTAGTTTTTAAGATTCGTAATTTGTTGTTTTTTTTTTTTTGCATTTTTAGGACAAAGTAATTTAAAAGTATTTGCAGTGTTTTTATTCAAAATCGCATTTGAATCGAAAACAAATTCGCAAACTTTAAGAAACCTAAAGATAATTATCTTTTTTTCTGATATCGCATGTGTAAAAGCATGAATTCGCACACTATATGAAATTTCAAAGAATACTTAATTTTTTATTGAAATCGCATGTGCATTGTCATGAATTCGCACATTATATTACACCTTAAGTGTTTTTCGCATATAATGTTATATAAATTCGCAAACTTTACAAAAATCACACCCTTTCATTTTGTCTGAAGTGCTTTTCGCACGTTTTTATGTATTTCGCATTTTCTTATTTGATTTTCACCCTGCATCATCTTCTTCGATAGTCGGTCCATCGATTTGTTTTAGTTCTGAATTTCCAAATTCATCAGAAGTTCAATTCGCAGAAGGATTTGGTGAATAGGAATCGAACGATTTTTGATTAATTGTTATATTTTCGATTACGGTTTTGATTAAGAATCTTACGTTATGATCTTGAGGTTTTGTTTGCTGATTATCAGGGTTTTTTATTTCGTAATGGACGATTTTAACCTTGGCGGTTTCATATATATATAGGGTAGGGATCCTAAGAGAAGTCCACCCTATTTGAGAAACTTGAGAAGCAATCTGGACCACACATTTTTCTTAAGCAAAAAATACAAAAAAAATGTGAAAAAAATGCAAAAATTTTTTTTTTTTTTTTTTTTTTTTTGAAAAATCACTGCTTTTTCTTTAAGGATTAAAATTTTTTTTTTTTTTTTAAAAAAAAAAATTTTTTTTTGGATGTATACACATGTGTATATTGTTAATCTTTTAACTATACATATATGTATATTGTCAAATATACATATATGTATATACATGTTTAAAATTGAAAAAATGTGTATATTGTTAATCTTAAACCATAAACCCTAAAGCTAAACCCTAAACTCTAAACCCTAAAGCTAAACCCTAAAGCTAAACCCTAAAGCTAAACCCTAATTCTAAACCCTAAAGCTAAACCCTAATGCTAAACCCAAATGCTAAAACTAAATACTAAAGCTAAACCCTTAATGTTAAACCCTAATACAAACCCTAAAGATAAAGCTAAACCCAAAAGTTAAAGCTAAACCCAAAAGCTAAACCCTAATGCTAAACCCAAAAGCTAAACCCTAATGCTAAACCCAAAAGCTAAACTGTAACACCTGTGCCTCCACGGCCATCAAACAAATACCGAACCAATGAAATATTATATTTCATACTTGGGATTTGTAAAAATATGTGTATCATTTTGCACATATCAATTCTCGTTCAAATCCAAACTCTAAATTCACTTTCTGGAAGGTTATACGCGCACCGATGCGTAGATATAACCAGTTTAATGCAACAAACACTCCGGAATAGTGAAATAGGCTTAACATACCTTAAATAACCTTTACATAACTTAGAAATAAGTTTTGGAAGGTTTGGTACGCCGAAATCAAGTTAATTCGCTTACAGGGACTAAAGTTGACAAACAGCGAAAGTATGCCAATTTGAACTGTAACAGACATTCCGAAACATGACCAAAAGTTAAACATACCATAAATATCCTTTACATAGCTTAGAAATAGGCTTTGAGGGGTTCGGTGTGCTAAAATAAACTTTTGTGTCATTCAGGGACTAAAAGTGTCAAAAAGTGCACAAGTTTGCATTTTCGCGCATAACTTACGTTCTGAATACATCTGGACATCCAAAAATTTATGTAAGCATGACTACATTTTATTTTAGTGTTCGCCTTAAGAAAAATCCATTCGTCGCGTCATTTGGATCGTTTTTCGCGCTTATGCGCATTCCGTCGTAATTAAGCGAACATCGTGTTCGTACGACCAAACGAACCATCCTCCGGCATATTTTTGAGTATGTTTTGAGTTCCCTATACTTTAACTTCATTTTAGAGCCTTGAAATGAGGTTAACGGGGTTCAAACGCATCGAAAAAGGCCTTAAACACGTGCAGGGACCATTCCTGCCACTTTTGAAACTTTTATGAAACTGGGGGGTCAGTGGCGTAGCGCGACTGCCTAGGCCTTCACCGTCGCGCTACGCGACTGCCTATTCTGGACCAGATTCCATGTTCTAAACACAAGTTGCAGCTGATTGATTCGTGTCCACTCGTTTCCTATCGTCTAGTCAGCGGATAAGAACAAACTTCCTGGACACCACAACTTTACGACAAGTGTACGGTTCCGATTAAGGCACGTTATTCAAGAAACGATCTTAACGGTTACCCGAAATCTATAAATACCCCACCCCCTTTACTTCATTTCTCACAAATCTGATCATTTGGGCTCTAAGTTGGAACCTTCGTTTCATACCTGAGCTATTTTGATCTGGGTTAGCATTCGGGGACCCTTCGTAAGTATTCTTTCGTTCTTTTCCTTATTTTATTGCTTTTCGAGTCCGAAAGTCAAACTTTGTTTGACTTTCAGCGTTGACCAGTAATGGTCAATGCGAAGTTCGTTTGAACTTCGCAACGTGATTGTAATCACGATGGTCATAGTCCCTCGGGATTATGCCTACTGATTACCACGTTGTTTAGGGTCGTAGGGTAAGCGATCTAATAAATCGCTTATACCTTCGAACCCGACCCAGTTTGGTCGATCATTAGGATCCGACCAAATACATTAGGTGACCCTAGTATAGGGCATAACCTTCCGAGGTTATACCCTATGGTCACATCGTTTAAGTAGTTGTATGATAGGTAGTTTATATGCCTTAGGTAAATTACCAGAATACCCTTTTCATGTATAATTGGTAATTAAGCATATGTAACCTAAACTTTTGTCACGTAACTGATTTTGTAACATGTTTAGGCATATAACACTTGTCATAGGACTAGTTAGACGGTCCGAACGCGTTTCACGCGCACGACGCGTTAAAGTAGCATAAGTTACCTTAATGGGTCGCGATGGGTCGAAAGCACTTAGGTTAGTCTCAATGTAGTATGTAGGCCTTGTTAAACCATATCATATGAGTTCCAATACTCATTTGGTTTACCAAGCCTCATTCTATCCGATCTCCCGATTTAAGTCCGGTTTATTTATATAGTTTTAGTTTGCCGACTGATTCCGTGCTCCCTCTAGCTTTGTTTGGTTGTTGTTCAAGACCTCCAAGCATTATCAGGCGAGTACATTTTCCCCTATTTTACTATTTTCAATTGTTTTGGGGTGACTCATATGTGCTAAATGTTTTCGATGTTATAACGATGGTTTCAAAAACAATTAAGGCGATTTATACAAAACTAATAACGATTTCATAAAGTGAACAAACTTGTTGGTTGTAGTTACATAACAAATGACATTCATTAGCAATGATCAAGCCGACCAGTATTAGGTTATGGTACCATAGGATCTGACAAATCCCGTTATTTACTACACCCGTGGTTATGTGTGGGTATGGTAGGTAGCGACTGAATCTGTAATTATTAACTTACCCTATGGAGGTTTGTTAATACGAAAACGAGAAGCGACGAAAACGAGAAGCGACGAAAACGAGAAGCGATGAAAGTCACGAAGGTTTGAATGTTATTAGCGAGACGACCTTATAAGTAGTTTCACGACCTAAAACGAATTAAACGATTTACGATTGGTTTTCACACGATGTTTTAACGATCGGGTAACGATTGGGTTTCACACGATGTTTTAACGATTGGGTAAACGATTGGCTTCAAAGCGATATACGATATTATTTTGGTTATACATATTACATGATTTACATTTGGGCATGAACATTACTTTGGTGGTTTGGTTTGGATTAAGTGATTAAGTAACAATGCGTGTGGAATATGATACAAGCATGGTGGATACGCCGCTGGTACTTCCTATATATAAGTGTTTGTATGGTATTACATATTGTAGCGTTATTTGAATCATTTCAGTTTGAGACATAGAACATTTTATACAAGTAACATACTTTTCACAAGACATTTATTTACAAACAACTTATCTTATACAAACTCATTTTACATGGTTATTCATTTAATCATGCATTATTCTCTTATTTATACATATCACCTGAACTTATCATTGTTTTTCAAATAATTTACTAAAACAAATGTTTTTGGGTTAAGAGTCATGGCTACGAGGTTTTACAAATTATAACCCGCTCGATTTGAGTTGGTTAATTAAGTTGCAATATTATACTCTTTTCAAGACAAGGTTTTTAAATAAAGTATTGCAACGTCTAAACTAGCCATGATTTCGACACTCCTACAAAACCTATGTACTCGCCATCATTTCTTTGCTGACCTCGTTTTCACATATGTTTCAGGTATTGTTGAATGATATCGATTGATAAGATGCATGCCCACATAGGACTGGACAAGGCCTTAGTGACTCAATAACAATGATAGACTATGTTTAAATAGTGTATTTAGATTTCAAGACGATGTAATTATTCAATGTTTAATAAAACGAAACACTTTTGATATCCATGGTTATGAAACATTAATTCTGTTGCAACACGCCCCGATGTTTCCGCCGCGATTTGTTGTTTTACGCGGTCGGGGTGTGACAGAAAAGATGGTATCAGAGCCAATGGTTATAGGGAATTAGGTTATTAGTAATTAGTAATGCTTTGACCTAGTCTATAACCTTCTTAGGACCCTAACGCGAGTTTACTTGCGTTTAGTCATAAAACAATACCGTCACCTATCCTTAGGTGACGACCACAACAAGAACATAAATTTCAAAACCGCTTTGAAAACTAATCATCTGTTCTAGGATGATTGATTACTAGGTTTTGAACCCTCTATTGTAAGGTTTTGAACTCTCTATTATATGGTTTTGAACCTCTTTGAGTTTTCAAAACTTCGTCAAGGTTTTGGGTTTTAAATAATGTGAACACGTGCAAACTGGAAGGGTGAATGCCTGTATTCTGGGTTTTCTGGCTAGGCAAGCACTTCGTATACATTTCATCAGACGCGAGACCAGTTGTGCTTACCTGGGAATTCTTGGGATGAGTGTTCACTTATTAGGCGAGCATGTCTTCGCGATACATTATTTTTGACCCATTTACTTTGATCAGTCACCGCCTCATTTGTTTGCCTTAGGTAACAAACAAATGATCGCAATCTTCATGCGTTATCATTCTGTTTTGATTGTCCAATAATCTTTCACCTGTTTCTCCCTATGCCTTTCTTTTTCTTCAAGAATGTCTCTTCATCACGATGACGCCCAGATATCTGAGCAAGCAGCCAAAATTCGCTCAGCGAATAGGCGAAGTAGCCCTGAAGACTGTTGAATTAGCTACTGCCATGTATCATCTCCAGGATGAAGCCACTCAAGAGTCACCAAGACAGGCAGGACCTAGTCAGGTGACAGCACCATCAGCCAAGAAACCAATCGAGGAATCAAAGACCATGGATGAACGATCCCCTAAGAAGTCAAAGAAGCGAAAGGCTTCTCAGAACTTCGCCATGGTCGCTCACAATGGTAAAGCAGTCCCCAACCAACCAGCTCAACCCCCTGCTAGGTGTGTATGGCTTTTCCTATGATACCTACATCAAGGAACTATGTACCTTACAACCTACTCTTGTGATTTCTCTCTCTCAAATGATTGCTCATGATTCCCCCGAAAATTTTAAGTACTCGTTTCACTCTAAGAAACAAAGTACAGAAAATTAAGTGACATTATGAGTAATCGTGCTTTTCGCACATCTGTGCCTTTAAATCCTTGGTTAGATAACTAAGGGTATTTTCAAATCTCATACCCATTACGTTTTGATTTTTCAACATACACAGTACCAGTATTTCAAAACAATCTTCATGATCTCAAAACATTTCATATAGTTTGAAAACAATTTTTCTAGATGCATTGTCTGTGTTATTTCAAAAACATTGGCCATGTTATCAAAACCAACCTTTCTAATTTCAAAATATTTCATATAGTCTGAAGACAATATTAACACAATACATTTTCTGATCAAGTGCATGATTTCGAAAAGCATCATTCATGTCTTTCAAAAAAACCTTATACATAATTTCAAAATTCATTTCGCATGATTTTAAAACATTTTTGTAAATATATCTACCTATTACACCTACTTTATGATTTCAAAAAAAAAAATATTATATATAAGGTTTCAAAAACGTTAAACACATTTTTCTTAAAAGAACCCCATGCATAGTTTTCAAAAATATTTTCCTCATACATTGACTTAACCTTCAAATTCCGCTTCATATGTCGCCTTGACATATCAGGCATCTCAACTTCATAAGCATTTTACATCATGTTTTGACCTAAGCACATCCAGTGCAAGGTTTCAAAACATCTTCAACTTCTAAAATTCATATGGGATCTTTTTATCTTTACAATTAGATCCTTGTGGATGATTATCGTTCAAATCAGAGTCCTTAATTGGATTCCTTATGTACCTGAATTCGAACATTTCGGTTCCTTATAATCGAAATCGAATTTTTCTTTTAAAGATCTTTCTATCTTTATAGTTAGATTCTTGATAATGTTTAAAGTACCAAATGAAATCCACGAGATGGATTCCTAGTGTGCTTTAAATACATGTACTCTGTTAGCAGAACAAACTTCTAGTTAAACAATTTTGTGGTTATGTGACTATGTGTTAATTCATCTTATGTTTTTTTTTATGCATTTTTGTGTTTTAATACTCTGGATATTCGTTATCCAAATCCTCGCAGGATCTTTCATATCTTCATATGAGAGATTCGTAGCAGGATATTCAAAAGGTACTACCTTAAATCCTTAATGGGCTTCTATGTAATAGTTAAGACCCTTGGATTATATAGTACTGCTCCATGATTCATTAGAGACCCTTTAGTGGTCTAATCAAAAAGATTGATCCACAATTTGGTTAAAGAACGAAATCTAGTGATGTAGCTGGACAGACTCCTTGATAGTCTATTTAAATCATTTATTGATTTAGTCTAAAGGACTCTATGGCGGTCTAAGTTACGCTCATCACAGGATTGTTCATTTGGTTTTACCCTACACATTATAAAATAGACTGTGTGAACTGTGCAAGGAATTCTCTAATTATGGATGCGCACATAATTATGAAATTTAGTGCACAGAAATCCAGTAAGATTTATTATGTGAAGGAACCGATAGTGACAACAATAACAAAATGAGAACGATGTAATGGAGGCATGGTGGACGCACCAATGACGCTTCATATACTTGTATATAAGTGTCCCTCTTACATTGCAAACATAATGTTATTAAGGTTACTAGAAGTTCAAGAACCCTAACCAATGTTGTTTGATCTTTTCAACTTCATGTTTTAAACTCTCACAAGTTTCCTCTAAATAAATTTCGGGACGAAATTTCCTAAAGTAGGGGAGACTGTAACACCTGTGCCTCCACGGCCATCAAACAAATACCGAACCAATGAAATATTATATTTCATACTTGGGATTTGTAAAAATATGTGTATCATTTTGCACATATCAATTCTCGTTCAAATCCAAACTCTAAATTCACTTTCTGGAAGGTTATACGCGCACCGATGCGTAGATATAACCAGTTTAATGCAACAAACACTCCGGAATAGTGAAATAGGCTTAACATACCTTAAATAACCTTTACATAACTTAGAAATAAGTTTTGGAAGGTTTGGTACGCCGAAATCAAGTTAATTCGCTTACAGGGACTAAAGTTGACAAACAGCGAAAGTATGCCAATTTGAACTGTAACAGACATTCCGGAACATGACCAAAAGTTAAACATACCATAAATATCCTTTACATAGCTTAGAAATAGGCTTTGAGAGGTTCGGTGTGCTAAAATAAACTTTTGTGTCATTTAGGGACTAAAAGTGTCAAAAAGTGCACAAGTTTGCATTTTCGCGCATAACTTACGTTCTGAATACATCTGGACATCCAAAAATTTATGTAAGCATGACTACATTTTATTTTATTGTTCGCCTTAAGAAAAATCCATTCGTCGCGTCATTTGGATCGTTTTTCGCGCTTATGCGCATTCCGTCGTAATTAAGCGAACATCGTGTTCGTACGACCAAACGAACCATCCTCCGGCATATTTTTGAGTATGTTTTGAGTTCCCTATACTTTAACTTCATTTTAGAGCCTTGAAATGAGGTTAACGGGGTTCAAACGCATCGAAAAAGGCCTTAAACACGTGCAGGGACCATTCCTGCCACTTTTGAAACTTTTCTGAAACTGGGGGGTCAGTGGCGTAGCGCGACTGCCTAGGCCTTCACCGTCGCGCTACGCGACTGCCTATTCTGGACCAGATTCCATGTTCTAAACACAAGTTGCAGCTGATTGATTCGTGTCCACTCGTTTCCTATCGTCTAGTCAGCGGATAAGAACAAACTTCCTGGACACCACAACTTTACGACAAGTGTACGGTTCCGATTAAGGCACGTTATTCAAGAAACGATCTTAACGGTTACCCGAAATCTATAAATACCCCACCCCCTTTACTTCATTTCTCACAAATCTGATCATTTGGGCTCTAAGTTGGAACCTTCGTTTCATACCTGAGCTATTTTGATCTGGGTTAGCATTCGGGGACCCTTCGTAAGTATTCTTTCGTTCTTTTCCTTATTTTATTGCTTTTCGAGTCCGAAAGTCAAACTTTGTTTGACTTTCAGCGTTGACCAGTAATGGTCAATGCGAAGTTCGTTTGAACTTCGCAACGTGATTGTAATCACGATGGTCATAGTCCCTCGGGATTATGCCTACTGATTACCACGTTGTTTAGGGTCGTAGGGTAAGCGATCTAATAAATCGCTTATACCTTCGAACCCGACCCAGTTTGGTCGATCATTAGGATCCGACCAAATACATTAGGTGACCCTAGTATAGGGCATAACCTTCCGAGGTTATACCCTATGGTCACATCGTTTAAGTAGTTGTATGATAGGTAGTTTATATGCCTTAGGTAAATTACCAGAATACCCTTTTCATGTATAATTGGTAATTAAGCATATGTAACCTAAACTTTTGTCACGTAACTGATTTTGTAACATGTTTAGGCATATAACACTTGTCATAGGACTAGTTAGACGGTCCGAACGCGTTTCACGCGCACGACGCGTTAAAGTAGCATAAGTTACCTTAATGGGTCGCGATGGGTCGAAAGCACTTAGGTTAGTCTCAATGTAGTATGTAGGCCTTGTTAAACCATATCATATGAGTTCCAATACTCATTTGGTTTACCAAGCCTCATTCTATCCGATCTCCCGATTTAAGTCCGGTTTATTTATATAGTTTTAGTTTGCCGACTGATTCCGTGCTCCCTCTAGCTTTGTTTGGTTGTTGTTCAAGACCTCCAAGCATTATCAGGCGAGTACATTTTCCCCTATTTTACTATTTTCAATTGTTTTGGGGTGACTCATATGTGCTAAATGTTTTCGATGTTATAACGATGGTTTCAAAAACAATTAAGGCGATTTATACAAAACTAATAACGATTTCATAAAGTGAACAAACTTGTTGGTTGTAGTTACATAACAAATGACATTCATTAGCAATGATCAAGCCGACCAGTATTAGGTTATGGTACCATAGGATCTGACAAATCCCGTTATTTACTACACCCGTGGTTATGTGTGGGTATGGTAGGTAGCGACTGAATCTGTAATTATTAACTTACCCTATGGAGGTTTGTTAATACGAAAACGAGAAGCGACAAAAATGAGAAGCGACGAAAACGAGAAGCGATGAAAGTCACGAAGGTTTGAATGTTATTAGCGAGACGACCTTATAAGTAGTTTCACGACCTAAAACGAATTAAACGATTTACGATTGGTTTTCACACGATGTTTTAACGATCGGGTAATGATTGGGTTTCACACGATGTTTTAACGATTGGGTAAACGATTGGCTTCAAAGCGATATACGATATTATTTTGGTTATACATATTACATGATTTACATTTGGGCATGAACATTACTTTGGTGGTTTGGTTTGGATTAAGTGATTAAGTAACAATGCGTGTGGAATATGATACAAGCATGGTGGATACGCCGCTGGTACTTCCTATATATAAGTGTTTGTATGGTATTACATATTGTAGCGTTATTTGAATCATTTCAGTTGGAGACATAGAACATTTTATACAAGTAACATACTTTTCACAAGACATTTATTTACAAACAACTTATCTTATACAAACTCATTTTACATGGTTATTCATTTAATCATGCATTATTCTCTTATTTATACATATCACCTGAACTTATCATTGTTTTTCAAATAATTTACTAAAACAAATGTTTTTGGGTTAAGAGTCATGGCTACGAGGTTTTACAAATTATAACCCGCTCGATTTGAGTTGGTTAATTAAGTTGCAATATTATACTCTTTTCAAGACAAGGTTTTTAAATAAAGTATTGCAACGTCTAAACTAGCCATGATTTCGACACTCCTACAAAACCTATGTACTCGCCAGCATTTCTTTGCTGACCTCGTTTTCACATATGTTTCAGGTATTGTTGAATGATATCGATTGATAAGATGCATGCCCACATAGGACTGGACAAGGCCTTAGTGACTCAATAACAATGATAAACTATGTTTAAATAGTGTATTTAGATTTCAAGACGATGTAATTATTCAATGTTTAATAAAACGAAACACTTTTGATATCCATGGTTATGAAACATTAATTCTGTTGCAACACGCCCCGATGTTTCCGCCGCGATTTGTTGTTTTACGCGGTCGGGGTGTGACATAAACCCTAATGCTAAACCCTAAATACTATTGCTAAACCCTAATACTAAACCCTAATGTTAAACCCTAAAGCTAAACCCTAAACCATAAAGCTAAACCCTAAACACTAATGCTAAACCCTAAAAACTAATGCTAAACCCTAAATAACACTTATTTTTCAATTTTAAACATGTATATACATATATGTATAATTGACAATATACATATATGTATAGTTAAAAGATTAACAATATACACATGTGTATAAATCCAAAAAAAAAAAATTAAAAAAAAATTAATTCTTAAAGAAAAAGCAGCGATTTTTCCAAAAAAAAAAAATATATATTTTTGCATTTTTTCAACTTTTTTTTGCATTTTTTTCTTAGGGAAAATGTGTGGTCCAGAATGCTTCTCAAGTTTCTCATTTAGCCTACTACTTCTCACATGATCCTTATCCTATATATATATTTGATTAATTTAACAGTTAAACACGTGGGTTATTTGAGATGATCCGACGGCCATGGTTATAGCGTACGTAATGTAGGATTAGTGTAACAACTCTCATCAAAAAGTACTATTTAATATTTTAATTATCCAATAGGAAACCCTAATTGAGAAACCCAATTGATTCTGAACAAATCCTAAAATTTTCAGAACAATCGGAATCAGGATCAGGGCACCTAAAACTCAGGGGGGGTAAACCCTACTTGGTAAAATCCACACAGTTTGCTGTCAAAAATTTAAAATAACGTAAAACCAACTCACCCAAGCTACTGGGACACGAACACACCCTATGCTAGACTAGGGTCTCTCGCGCCACGCGACGCGCACAGGAGATCCTTTCGCGTGGCGCGAGGGGGGACATTTTTTGGGTATAAATACAGGGCATTGGGACTTGAAATTTGGCATAAGTTCGACGAAGAAATTCGTTTCTGACATCGAATTACTTTCTGTTTACACAAATTAACACACACTAATCACGAAGTGCTGCTGCAATCAGGGTAATAACTCGATCGCTATTACGATTCAACGTCCGATCGATTATAACTATCCAACGATTGTTTAAGTGCCGCTCAAATTGAGTTTATACTTTGTTAATTCATTGTGATTTCGACTTGAATGTTTGAGTACTGCTCGAATTCGGACTATACTCTGTCATTCGTTGTGAATCCGATGAATTGTTAAGTATTGCACTAATAAATCGTTGTGAGGGTTTAATCTCGTGAATTGTCGTAACTGCTGTATTAGTTACTAACCTGTTGTGTGTGCATTGTTATTTAAATTAGGTTAATCAAGGCTAATCAGTAGGCTTATATTCAGCTCGTTAAATTTACAACGTGAGTCATTCTCTTTTTATCAAATTACTTTTGAAATCATGTTTATTTTCAAAGGTTATAATTACAGTGATTAAGTATATGTAATCACCAAGTTACAGGAAGAACTAGCTTCCGTTTAGGGACCCCTTGTATGTTCACCACTTCACTTGATGTAAAAACAACCAAGGAGGGTCACGAACTAGGATCTAGTACAATAATATAAACAATCTAACTAAGAGAAATCATCAAATCATGTGAGGATTGTATGTTTGGAACAACCCAAGTTGTTCCATAATCACTCTACATCAAGAACTAGCTCGAACATGACTTGTGGGTCAAAATACCCTAACAAAACAGAAAGTATTTGAGGTTTTAACCTCTGATTTATAGTGTCTCAACCATGTTTTTAAGCTTAACCAACCATAAGGGAGGTTGTAAGCATTAGGACATTGGTATGAGATGTGTTAGACACAAGTTGGATGAAGTTTAAACAAGTTTGTAAGAACATAAATTAAAACAGAAAGTTTTTGGATCATTTCAGGGGATTTCCAGGTCTGATTTCTCCAAGGAGAAGTCAAGGAATCATACCCTATGATTATCCAAGCAAGTAGGAAGAAGAATCAAGCAATTTCGTTGAGAAATGAGCAAGTTATGCTCACTTTAGTACAAGTGTATGAATCTGCCCGAATCTTGAGTTTGCAACTGATTTGAGAGGGAATTTGTGAGTTGTAGAGAGTTGTGAAAGTGTCAAAATGCTTGGAGAGGGTGTGTATTTATAGTGGAAGAGGTTAGAGGTGATTGGGGGTGTTTAGAGGTGGCTAAATGGTGATTGGGGAGTGTTAAGATGGTGGGATTCGTGTTGGAATCGCGTCTGATTGCAGCTGAACCTGTTTTCAGCGAACATGGAGCTAATGCGGCCCGCATTAGATATCCATTAAGTTAAAGCGGGCCGCCCGGGGTTTCTATTTGGACATAAAGTTTCAAAAGTTTACAAATTAGCCCCCGGACTTTGCTATTTTGATGTTTTTAGGACTTTTAAGGGCCAATCTTGCCACAAAAGCATATTTTAAGATAAATTCAAGTATGAGGAGTATAAACTAAGTATAATCGAGTGCAAAAGTATCATAATCAAGTGTCATTTATGTTCAAAACACGTTTTGGGCATAAGTTTAGTTTAATTACAAGTTTAGCACATAGTTTCCAAGAATAACGATTAAACATCAATTGATTCACCGTTTCGAACATACGAGCATATATAAAGTGTGTTTAACATATTTGTAACAAAATACGAGTTTTATTCATGATTCAAGTCTCGGATTTTGCATTGCTTTTAATGAAAGAACGATTACAAGACTTCGAAGTTTCCAAAAATAGTTTTACAAACGATGGTTTCTAAATATAGAAAGTATGAAAACGCGGGGCGTTACAACCTTTAGGTCAAATGGAAGAATGGTGGACAAACGACTGGCAATTCGAAAATATCGTCAACAGTCCTTATTCTTTTCTTCCACAATTTGATCCAGAACCTATCCCCAATCCTCCAATGAGCAACGAAAACTTAGCCGAACTCCGTCAGTTCGGTGAAGAGCTGATAAGTATAGGGAATAGAATCCAAGAAATGGGGGAACAAATTTCCTGGAAGTACGACGAAAGGGAGCGTCGCTACTAAACTGCCAGTTGACCAAAAGAATAGTGGGGTTGGGAAGAATGTCTGTATAATAATAATAATAATAATAATAATAATAATAATAATAATAATAATAATAGTTAAATATAAATCTGTAAAATGGGAAATAAAACATTGTAAGATAAAAGTGAGTATGGATGCCTATATAATATATAAAACAAAATAGAAGTCGAAACATCGACAATTTTGGATATATATCTGTGCTGTAAGATTTTATGTGCTTCTGTGTAATTGTTTTAGTTACAATCATTTGATACTAATAGCTATATTTATAATAATTATCAGATGGAAAACGCTAGTAATGAACCAGTTAATGAAGGGAATCAATCTGAACAAAATCAGGAAAATCAGTATATGACTAGACAAGATATCGAAAATATTGTTGCTCAAGGGATAGCCAATGCTATTCCAGCATTTATTGCTGCTATAAAGAATCCAATCGAACCCCAACAAATTATTCCTAGTAAACGTACTCAGGAAGACAATTTTAGTAATAGTGTAAATGGAGGCGGCAATCATAACGATAATAATCCCCGACAAGCTCCACCCACTAAGAAAATGAAAGCTGCAACGCCTGGTTGCACTTTCAAAGAATTTCTTGCTTGTAAACCTGCTGAATTTGCAGGAAACGAAGGAGCAACTGCAGTACTGCGTTGGTTAGAGAAAACCGAAGCAGTAATTGCAATAAGTAAGTGTTCCGAAGAAGATCAGGTTATGTATGCGTCAAACTTGTTCAAAGAAGGGGCGCTAGAATGGTGGAACACGGTACTACAAGCAAAAGGAAGAAGGATAGCTTATGCGATAGGCTGGGAGGAATTTAAAATTCTTGTAGAAAGAAAATATTATCCTGAGTATGAAAATGAACAAATGGCAAATAAGTTCCTAAACCATCGTATGGTAGGCGTAGAGTGTCGCAGTTATACTTCGGCATTCTTTGAATATGCTAGAGTGGTACCAACACTGGCTTCGCCAGAACCGGTACTCATTTCTCGCTACATCTGGGGACTGATTAGTGAAATCCGCAATATCGTTAAAGCTGCGAGACCTCGCACTATTGACGATGCTGTGGAACTAGCTAATACCCTAACCGACGAATTGGTGCGTACAAAAGATGAAGACAAAAAGAAAGAATTAGCTCAGAAAATTACCCAGGGATTTCGTACGGGTAATAATAATAACAATTTCAAGAGAAGAGGAACAGGGCAATCATCAAACCCGTCTTTCTACAGAAATTGCAAAAGGAAACATTTTGGAAGATGTAATATATATTGCAATTTTTGCAAAATGACAGGACATCGTGAAGAAAATTGTAGGAAGAAATCCATAATTTGTTACAATTGTGGAAAAACTGGACATTTCAGGCCAGATTGTCCAAAATTAGTCAAACCAGCAGATAATAAAGACAAACCAGCTGATGGAACAACAAAGAAGAATGCCCGAGCATTCCAGCTAACCACTCAAGAAGCTGAACTAATCCCTGACGTCATAGCTGGTACGTTCTTGGTCCACAATGTTTATGCAAAAGTATTATTTGACTCTGGTGCAAACCAAAGTTTTATCAATACTTCATTTTGCCAAGCCCTTAACTTACCTTTAACCAACATTAGGCAGATTTTTACAGTCGAAACGGCTGATGGGAATTCAGTTAAAATAGATAAGGTTTTGCAAAATATAGAAATAGGACTTTTAGGTCATAAGTTTTCTGCAAAATTGTTACCTATGAAATTAGCTGAATTCGATGTTGCGTTAGGAATGGATTGGTTAGTAGCCAACCATGCTCGAATTCTCTGTGATAAGAACTCTATAGAAATCCAGGCAACCACCGGAGAAGTAATTGTGATTACAGGAGATAAACCACGGAAGCCTATGAAGTTCATATCAGTAATGAAAGTTGCTAATTATGAACGAAAACAAGGAATAGTATATATGATTTCAGTAATCATTAGTACTAAGGGTAAAGAACTTAAGGAAATTCCTGTAGTTTCAGAATACCCAGATGTATTTCCAGAAGA
>JARYGA010044100.1:0-36935 GCA_030545235.1 Helianthus tuberosus
CACGTGGTTTCGTAAAATTCCGAGTATGCCGTTTTAACATGTTTTTCTTTATCTGTGTCTTGATATAATTTCACTTATACTCGTTTCTACGTGGTAGGGGGGATAGTGCACGGTCCTCCCAACCGCCGGAGTGATCTCACTCCGGGAGCTGCTACCCGACTAAGCTAGCTCCGCGGTGACTTCCCCATGCCGAGTTCTTACCATGGGCGACATATGCCACTCACAAGACTCGAACCCGGTACCTCTGGGAAGAGGTGGGTGTCGGTGGCCAACTGGGCTACCCATGGTTTTCAATTCTCTTTTGATTGTTATAACAAGTGTTGATACCGTACCTAAATTAATCTTTACCAACTGAATTTGCACACACATTGATCAGAATAATCGTATTAGTTATTTTTTTTTATCTAGAACGTTTCAAGTCGGATCGAGTCGAACACCAAAACTACGTTAGAAAACATGCAAGTTGGCCGCCTTCGAATATAAAATAGTTTCCTCTTCTCTGATTCCAAAAATCATGAACATAAATAGAACAAAAAGAGTGCATGTCAGTCAGTAGTGTGCTCTTCTCTCTTATTTTAACATTCTTTTTGCTTTAGGGTATCCGGGGCACTCTCCTCTTAGGGGAGTCCGCTCTCTTACACACACTCAATCAGGTTATGTCACGTCAACTCCCCTCTTAAACTCCCCTCGCACCCCAATTTGATGGCGGCACTCCCCTATTAGGTGACTTGTTTTTTTATTCAAAAAAAAAAAAAAAATACTTGATTGGTTGTTACAAGCTATAGGCCCACCATCTCCTCTCTCTTCATGCGATGACTCCTCCCCGACCCAACTCCCCGATTTGGGTCCCCGCATGGATGGCGGCGGTGTTCCCGCTCGGGGAATGGGGTCACCGATCCGCCTCCCCGCTGGTGCCCCGCTCACCCTTAGATCCTTTTTATAATTCTTTATTTTTCTAGTTTGGATCAACTATAGATTCTTTATGATACTTCAGAAATTTATAAGGAATAAGTAATTACGTATGATCGATTATAACTTAATAGAATTTAACATTTTACTTGTCAAACAAACTCGAATCTTATCTAAATAAGTGCGTTTAATACATAACAAGCTTTAGTAAATTATCGTAGAAAACCATATAAGAATTTATAATTAGTGCTAGGATTGATATAATAGAAGAGATAAAAATAAAAATAAATTAGTTGTCATTTTAATCTTTGTGGTTTGGCTAGATTTGCCACTTCAGTCTAAAATATTTTTTTTATCATCTGTGTCTTTGGCGTTTGTAATTTTTGGTCATTTTCTTCTAATCCACTAACTCCATCCAATTTTAATTTTGGTCATTTTCTTCCAATCCACTAACTCCATCCAAAAAAGTCAGTAAAGTCAGGGATATTTTCGTCAATTTACATTAATATTTTGTTTTTCCCATTTTCTTTAAAAACCTTTTTTTAACATTAAACTATATATATTATTTTTAATCTATACTATATATACTATATATATATATATATATATATATATATCATATCTCTCTCTCGCCCTCCCCACCAACTTACCATAACCCACCACCAACCTACCACCATCACCACTTGTCACTACTGCCATCACCCACCCCACCACCGTCACTACATGTCACCACAACCCACCCCACCTCTCTCTCTCTCTCTCTCTCTCTCTCTCTCTCTCTTTCTCTCTCTCTCTCTCTATCTCCCTAAAGAAGGTCATTGCCTTCTACCACAACCGGATCTATCCCCACTTCACAACAACCAACTCCACAAGCACCACCATCACCGGATTTGTCCGACCCAACAACAACGGTAGACGAAGATGGATAAGGTTCTAGGAAGAAGAACGGTGGCGCCAAAAGAAGGTTAGGGTTTCAAATCACGATAGCTAAAGTTTTCAACAGAAAGGGGAACGATCAAGGGTTTCGTCAAGTCTTCAATCGACAACGATAGCAACATAGGTTTCCTATCGAAGAATCTAAGGTTTTAATGAAGATGATGATGGGGGAATGTAACCGAGTCCAGAGATGGTTACCTGAGACGAAGACGATGGTGATGGTCGGAGATAGATAGACCATCGTGAGAGTGTGTGTTTGTATAATGGTGGTGTTAGTGATGGCGGCAATTGTGGTGGCTAATGGTGGGGTGGTGATGGCTAGTTTGATACAATGGTAGTGATGGTTGGTGTGGTGGCGGTGGTTCAATTGAGATGGGTATGGTGGTGGGACTGCGGTAGTTGGGAGAGAATGAAGCGGGGGTGGTGTGAAAGGGTGTTTCGGAATGGATATATAAATATATAAGAGTGTTGGGATCAGGAGAAAACGATTTGGATTGTGAAAACCGTGAGAATGATTCTGAGCCACAAGATCTTTGTGATTTGTGGCTGAGATTTATGCGGTGACATTTTTGTAAATAATGGGAACCTTATAACTACAAGGAGGGGTAAAATAGGAAGATCCAAACATGGGTATACATGCTAATCATATGCCATTTCCCCTATCATATTTCAAATCGAAAAAAGAAAAAAAATCTTTTTTTTCCTGTTTTTTAGTTTTTTATGGCCTTTTCTAAACTGAGTGTTTTTATGGTGTTGTGAACTGGGTTTTCATGGGTTTTTTCTGCACTGGGTGTTTTATGGCGTTTTCAACTGAGTATTTTCATGGCGTTTTTCTAAACTGGGTGTTTTTTGTCGTTTTTATTTAAACACCCAGTTCATATCATTTTTTTTATTTCAAAAGTATAGCAATAGTATTGTCACACCCGCTCATAGGCGGAAGCGCAAGGTGTGAACCTGATTGGTTTTAATTGCATACGATGTAAGTAAACAAGCTATATGAATAAAGGATGCACGATGTTCGTCCATTCCAAGATATAAAAGGTATACAAGTCACATGTTTGCTTTCAAAGACGTCACTAGTAATGTTGTTTTACAAAAGAAGACTTGTACAAAATAAAGTTTTAATAGATTGAGGTTTTGCATTCAATCTTTCTCACAAGCGCGGGAGATGTGAACCAAATCCTCCAAAAGGATGACATCGCTTTCTTGACATGTTGGTTCTTGTTTCATGAAGTGCAAGGATCCACTAGTTACCTGAAATACATGTATGTTTGAAAATTCAACATAAAGTGGGTGAATTCATGTGTTTGTTTGCTATGTATCAAATGAATCTAAAATTTTTTTGAAAATCTTGTATTGTAAACCGATATGTGAAAGCGTCTATGAAATTCGAGGGTCATTAATGTTTTGCAAGGACATTAATATGTGTGCCACATAAGTAAGCAACCAAACCTAGACGATGATATTTAGACCCTTCCAATATGGGACCACAAAAGCACTACTAAAAGGCCAAGAAACCAGGAGTGGAGCTCTCCAAGACGCAATAGATCTACACCTTTTCCGCCTCGGTCCTTATGTATGATTAATGATTACTCTTGTTCATTTTCTACTTATGCGCACATGATATAAAGTGATTTCATTCCATGGCTAAACATACCATTCATTGTAACATGTATTCCCCCTCGATTGTTTAACAGTAAAAACATTGAAAAGTTTGAAAGGAGGGACATGAACTCACAGTTTTGCGTTCAACAATATAGCGTGCTAGCAGTCTCGGGTATCCGTATACGTAACGCAACCTACAAGTGTTCTAAGTTGTTAGACACTTTGGTCTTTACTAGACCGTGTACATGTTGCTCATCTTGAATGTTCGCTACGTTTGTATTTGTGTTGTTTGGATACCCTTGTTTATGTTTGTGCGTTGGTAGCTTATTTATTTGTGTGTTGTTAATATATATTTATCAAATATATATTGTCATGTATATTTGTTATATATGAACGGGCCTCGCCCTTCATGAGTCTTCGTGCCTAGCACGATGTAAGTGGGCCTAGCCCATATGTATCTCTGTGTCTCGCACGGTGTAAGTGGGCCTAGCCCATATGTATCCATGTGTCTCGCACGGTTTCATTGATGTGTAATATATATATATATATAAATATATATATATATATATTATGTCACTAATATACATATTCATGTTTGAAGGGATCCTCGATCTTTATGTATATATAATCATGCTTGAAGGGATGCTCGATCCTTATGTATATTGATATGCGTAAAATGCAACATATAAATTGTATCAAATATGGTATAAAAACAACCCTTTTAGTACTAATGTTGGGAAAAGTGTGTTTCTTTGTATACTTTTGATTTTCAGGATTAAAAGAGCTTAAATATACAAAAGGAACAAATCAACGGCAAAACCTAACATAAATACAAAAGAAAAGAAGTTGACACTTCATACCGACCCTCCGAGTTTCACCCCAAGACCAAAAATAATAAGTCAGAAGGTTGACACGGGGCTGTGCCACCAAGGCACGGGGCTGTGCCACCGAGGCACGGGGCTGTGCCCCACTCCAGATTCCATGAAGAAAAAGACAAGCAGAAGAAGACAAGAGATACGGGGCCGTGGTCAACTCATAGATTTGCAGAATCTTGGATAGTACAACAAGTACAATGGCCACGGGTTCATGCCGTTGACAGGCGAGGCAGTGGGGAATCTAATCTGATAGCATAATTAAATGAAGACAGAGAAGAAGGAAGACACGGGGTCGTGCTCTGCAGGCACGGGGCCGAGTGAAGACTCTGTTTCCAGCTATAAATATGTAACACCCCGATAACGGGTTTGGTAATCAAACCACATTAATATTAAAAGACGGGTAAAGTACCGTTGGTGGTAAAAGTTAACCCGTAAACAAAATAACTAGGAATAAATTTACCTAGTTATTAACATGTAAATAAGTAATGAAACATGGAGTTGTGGTCTTAAATAATTAAAACTAAACATGTGGGACCAAAAAGGAAAGAGTTGAATAATAAAAACTAAAAACTAAACACAACACACACATTGAGTGTGTGTGTGTGTGTGTGCGTACGGTCAGGAGAAAGAACAAGGGTTTCACCCTTGTTCAAGCTCAAACCCAAAATTGAAGATCAATTCAAGACCCGAATTGAAGCATGAACGCGTCTAAACGATCACCTAGACAAGGGGATCATAAGGTATGTCGAATTTTTTATGTTTGTTGAAGTTGTGAAATTTGATGAACATCATAAGTTGCGATTTATGTATGACTCGTAGAGGTTAAGGCTGGATTTGAGATGTATGTTTGCTTAGGAACAAACCCTATTTTGAGGAAAGTGCTATGATTTAGGTGTTCGGATGAATTACCACACCTAGTTAAATGGGTTTTGATAATATGATGAAGTTAATGTTAAACATGTGTTTAGAATCATCATATATGGTAGTAACATGAAGACACTTGAACAATTTAGGTGTTTAAATATATGATCATACTCGCCATGAAATGGGTTTTTGTATGATATCATGAAATTGATGTTAAAATCATGTTATAGATGCTTGAAATCATGTTATCTACTAGTTTGTGTGTATTAAGTATTCGGATGAAATGCCTAAGTATCAATCCGGATGTCGGATTCCATCTATATATGACAGAGAGTCAAATTACGATCACGTAGGAAGAAACGTGAGGTAAAACCAGTGTTGTAAAAGTCGCTAGGCGGTCCCTAGTCGGCCGACTGGGGAGTTGGGAGTAATCAGAGTACTCGGAGAGTACTCGGGGAGTACGCGGACATGGTAACTATAAAGAAAATTAATTGTTATATATTATATATATGTTAAAATAAGCATAATTCATGTCAACTGAGTATAATTTAAAATGAAACATATTTAAAGATCAAATATTCTGAATACAAGTCTGACTAGTCTGAGTACAAGGTCGAGTAGTCCGAGTACAAGGTCGAGTAGTCCGAGTACAAGGCCGAGTAGGCCGATGTTGACCGATTTTGACTAATTAAAAGTCAACAAACCACGTTGACCGCCTAGACCGACTAGGCCGACTCTTTCCGACTACGTCCGACTAGGCGCCGACTAGGCCGACTAGGCGCCGAGTTTGACCGAGTTTGACCGAGGCCGACTAATTGAGTCCGCCTAGGAGGAAGTCGCCTCGGAGGGGTTCCGAGGACCGAGTACTCGGCCTTGGAATCTGACTTTTACAACACTGGGTAAAACATATAAAGATTGAGGGAGTTATGACCATTTTAGTGAAAAATGGCAATGCTGGGATTATGCAGCTCCAGCTTCGAAATGTTCTGTGAAAAAACGGGCACTCGCGCCCCGCGAAAAATATTGTTAATCCAGCTGCGCCCCGCCACAGGTCCTCGCGCTACACGAAAGGCTTATGCCAATCCGGTCGCGGCCCGCGAGAGGCTTTAAAATTGGCAAAAACTGTTTTCTTGTTCCTCGTGGTATTTGGACTCGATTAGACACGTTATAATCTTCGTATGACTAACTCATTTCATGATTTATGAAATGTAGGCATATCTTGAAGTGCCAAATGATGATCAAGCTCAACAAAGAAGCGAACACGATCAAAGATTCAAGCTTCTGCATTACGTCTTGTTGTTACGCAAAAACGACGATATTATATGTGAAATGTTTTGAATTTTAAGAAGTTTTAAGAAACTCATATTTTCAAATGTGGGTGTAATCGTACAAACACATTTATATGAGAAACATGTATGAAATTTCAATAAATAAGTTAAGGGTCTTACAAAATAGAGGTGCTTGGTTTCATTCCAACTCACCCCTTGGCAAACCACTTCTCTCACACTTTCCATCAGTCCACCACTACTACAACACCAACACACACCACCATCATCCATCTCTCATCTTTTTGAGTATGTAGTAGTCTCGGGATCCAAGATCGATCGTAAGAGTTCTTGTCAATCAAAGGTCATGCTTGGCTAAATCTCTTACATCACTTGGTGAAGACGAATATTTTATGTATTACTTTTGATTTCCAACCTTTGGCAAACTTTTTGTTTGGGTATGTGTTAGTGACTTTAATAACTAGTTTTTTATATTGAAGGTGAACTTTACTTAATCATTTCTTCATGTTTTGTTGATTCACTCATTAGTGTCCTTACGGTCTATATAAAGCGTGTTAACTACATGGAAGGGGGTTAGAAGGGTGTTTGGGTAAAGTTCTTGTCTCATTCAGTGTATAGATGCTGCGAGAACCTGATTCAAGCTTATTAGGACTTCCCTTGAGCCAGATAGCATCAAATCGGGGGAAGTAAGAACGGCTTGTAATCCCTTATAATTTAACTACTATTAAAACAATAACCCGGCCTTGCGGGACTGTATCCCTGCTGACTCAGACCAATAGGCTGAGGATAACGTCGCCTTCACAAGTGGGACCTACCACTTTTCGCATTAATAACTTATTTAATTATCTTTCAATAATCTGACCTTGCGGGACTATATCCCTGCTGACTCAGACCAATAGGTTGAGGGTAACGTCGCCTTCACAAGAGGGGCCTACCACTATAACTAAGATAATCTTTTAAAAAACCCAAAGTGCGGAAATTATCAAAGAGTACATAAAAGAGGAGTTGGAACTAAGTGATTCCTTCTTGTCTATCTGTTTTTCCTTATATTTACATTTTTGTTTTTAGTTTATCTTTTAAATATTTCAAAAAAACTTTTATCAAAATTTGGTTAGATTAGACGTTAACAATAAGCCGGTACTAAAAGCTCTTGTGTCCTTGGACGACCTCGTTATCTTACCATCACTATACTATGTCTACGATGGGTGCACTTGCCTTAACGTGTGTAGAGTGATAGTATTGTATCATGTTTTATAAAGAGTAAAATGCACGAATAGTCCCTGTGGTTTTGTAAAATAACACCTACAGTCCCCAACTTTTGAAAATTACACCGGCGCTCCCTGTGGTTTGATAAATTGTTACTCGGATGCTCCCCAGCGTGGATGACGGTTAAGTTTTCTGGTTAAGTCAATGCAAAATGACTAAAATACCCTTTATATTAATTCATTAAGCATTTAAAGATATATATTTGTGTGACCCATCTATCTTGAATTGTAAAAAATTGAGTGGGCCCCACCATTTTCTTTCTTTCTTCTTGTCGGACACCACCATCACCGTCGACCTGAAATTCCGGAGCCATCCTCTCCCATCATCTCCATTCCAGAAGCCACCACCGGGGCCACCATCAGCCACCAACCCCTGCCACCACTACTTAAAAATTCGTCCGTAACTGAAACTGGATCTGAAACACTAGAAACATATATAAAATACTACAAAACCGGATCTGAAATGGTGTTGGTCGTCGGCTAGATCTGGTGGTGTAGTACTAAATCATCAGCCAAAGTTCGAGGGTTTGGTTTTGTGGGTGATGGTTGAGTAAGATCCGCCGGGCGTTCAAATTGGAGGCAACGATGATGAGTCGTTGTTGATGGGTTCAATGGTTATGTGTGGCGGATTAGGGTTACGGCACCGACGAGTAAGAACGGCGAGCCAGGGGATTGGACGCAGACGGCTAGGGATTTGTCGACGGGTAGAGTTAAAGTTGTATAGATGGTGAAAAACAAGATTATTTCCAATATTCAAGCTATGTTTCTGTAAATTTTGTGAAAATTTGGTGAAGGGTTGCTGTAGAAAAGGTGGAATGAGACAAGCAAGAAACTTGACAGAAAGTACTTTGGGTTTAAAGTTAGTTAATCTGTATCTATTCTTGAGTTCTTTGTATCTAAAGTTTTTTGGGTTTAAATATTTATTTGTTTTAATGTTTAAGTTATTATATTTAATAGTAAGGGTAGTTTTGTCAATTTACATCCACTTAACGGAGAAAACTAACCTCAATCCACTCGAGGGACTATCCGAGTAACAAATAGTCAAACCACAGGGAGCAGCGGTGTAATTTCCAAAAGTTGGAGAGTATAGGTGTTATTTTACAAAACCACAGGGACTATCCGTGCATTTTACTCTTTTATAAATTTAAAGCTTGATCACGAGTAAAAAGTGCTTAAAATATATCTAAAATTTATACCCACACTCGACCACGTCATATATAATTTGATACTTGAAGGGATCCTCGATCCTTATGTATACATAATCATGCTTGAATATATATATATATATATATATATATATATATATATAGAGTAGGGATCCTGCGGAAAGTGTGTTTTTCCTAGAAAGTCTAGGAAGCGATTTGGGCCATCCAATGGGTGTGTTTAATGGTTAAGATGAAGTCAATGGCAATCTTGTAATTTTTTATTTAATTCATTGTTTTAAAAGACTAGGGGCAATTTTGTCAATATATCGTGTTTTAAATCAATTAGATAACCGTCAGTCAAACCCAGTCCCTAATTTCACGCGATTTTCCCTCTCTCTCTCTCCAAACCCATCTTCGAAACCCCAATCCCTACCAAAAATAACTACAATCATGGAAGAAGATAAGTTTAGAAAGGATGGAGAGCACCGGATCAAATTAAAACACTTCTCCATCTCCACCATCTCCGAGTTCATCATCACCATTCAAATACTGTTCTTATCATATCCGTTTTCTTGACGATGTGTTTTAACAGCAAGCAAATTAATACAGTTGTGTTTTAGCAGCATGCAGATTCATACAGTTGTGTTTTAGCATTCAGATTCATACAGTTGTGTTTTAACAACAAGCAGATTCATACAGTTGTGTTTTAGCATTCAGATTCATACAGTTGTGTTTTAACAGCAAGCAAATTCATACAGTTGCGTTTTAACAGCAAGCAGATTCATACAGTTGTGTTTTAGCATTCAGATTCATACAGTTGTGTTTTAACAGCAAGCAGATTCATACAGTTATGTTTTAACAGCAAGCAGATTCATACAGTTGTGTTTTAACAGCAAGCAGATTCATTACAGTTGAGTTTTAGCATTCAGATTCATATAGTTGTGTTTTAACAGCAAACAGATTCATACAGTTGTGTTTTAGCATTCAGATTTATACAGTTGTGTTTTAACAGCAAGCAGATTCATACAGTTGTGTTTTAGCATTCAGATTCATACAATTGTGTTTTAACAGCAAGCAGATTCATACAGTTGTGTTTTAACAGCAAGCAGATTCATACCCTGTGTTTTACCATCTTTATATTGTGGGATCTATATAAAAAATTGACTTTAGCCCTGTAAACTGTTAAAACACAGCACCAAGAACATGCTGATAATTTCCAGTAATCTTCTGAACAATAGAATATGCGATTGGTTTAGATTTCGAAAACATAATGTGATGTAACATTATGATGTAATGTAATCATCAAAAAACACAATGTGATGTAATGTGACATATACAATAACATAAAACACATTCAGAGTGTTAAATTGCAAAAGAACTGTTAAAACACAACCTGATTATATATTGAATTCAGAGTGTTAAAACACAATGACTTCAACCTCTCTGACTGGTAAAACACATCACCAAGAACATGCTGATAGTTTTCCAGATAAACACATTGACTTCCAGATTTGAATTTGAATTCGAAAACAACACAAATTCCGAAAATCATGGAATGTTAGTTAATGAAAAATAAATTCCAAAAATAAAATTAAAATGTGAAATTACATAGTTGCCCTTTTAGTTAAAATAACTCAATGCCACATGTCCAATTCTCATTGCTTCCTAGACTTTCTAGGAAAAATACACTTTCTACCCAACTCCTACTCTATATATATATATATATATATATATATGCATCTCACTTGATATATTGTCAACAATAAATATTTTGAACATTTAACTTGTTATATGTACATGTATGGTGTCCTCTTATATGTTTCCACTTCATCAAGTGTATTTGTGTACATTACTATGTACTTGTGTATTTATACGTATACATATACCATGTATATACTTACTCGTATATTTTATTGTCGGTATTCATGTCGTATTTATACGTATTTGTGTACATGTACATTCTTGTATTCTTGCAAATTCACCAAGTGTATTAGTGTACGTATTTTTATACCTATGAGTATACTTGTATACTTATGTATTTATACTTAATGATTACTTGTATTATACTTTCCGGAATTTAGGGGTGTTGAAATATATATTTTCAAAGGTCTAAAAATATATTATTTTTAGAGTTCGTCGAAGTAGTCGTTGATATCTATATTTTCATATCGAGAATGCCTAAGTGTCGTCGGTAGGATGTACAAGCTCCTTGTCGTGACAATGTGAACGGTCGTTGCCGGTGACTATATATTTAGCTTATTACCGAACTTTTATTATATCCTTAGTGTTGCTTTCAGATATATATATTATTTCTTCAATATATATATATATATATATATATATATATATATATATAAAAGTTAGTTTGTTCATTTGTCTGATTCTTGGTTTAGGGATATAATATAGTGTATTTATATATATTTCCTTTCATGTGTTAATCTTCCAAGTATCGAATTTTGGAGGATATGTGTACGTACTTGTAATTTTCCATATACCTTGTTATACTTGTTTAACTTTCAAGTATTTGGAGACTTTCATGTATGGTGTATTTGTATTTTAGTTAACCATTCCCTAACTTCTAATACATACACATAAATACACATAAGTATTTATACACATAAGATGGAGTTTTCTAAGTATATATATATATTTTTCATCCTAAATATATATATATATACATACATACATATATATATATATATACATATAATCCCATTTTAATTTATGAAAATGAGCATAAGTGTTTAAGAAAAATACTTAGGAGTTTAGGACTTAAACTTTTCCATCAAGGTTCACCTAATCATGATTAAGGTCACTAATCACGTTTAGTCATTTTAATCACCTTTTAATCACATCTTAATCACCATTAGGATTTTAGAAAATTTCACCACAGTTTCCCCTATACTATGAGCGTTTTCCACGTTTTTAAAACGTATTTTTAACCCTTAACCCACTTTCAGCCCTAAATATCATCATCAACACAAATCAAGTTCAAACAACATCATATATCATGCATTATCACATAATCACAACTTCTAGCATCATGAACTTTTATGTATATTAGTTAAGATCTTTAAAAATAACAACACTTTTATATTCATCTTCTTTCTTTAACATTTTTCATAAGCTTATTTATGTTATAATTTCAAGTTCCACACCTTAAAGATATATTTTTAGTTTCTTTACAAACTTTATATCTTCAAGAATCATTTTTAAGACTAGATCAAAGTTCATGACACTTCAAGTTTGTAGATCTTGCTAGACCTAAGCATCTACATGCTTAAATCATAATTTTGAACATAATCTTGCAAGATCTTGTAGTCTAATATATTCTACACTAAACTAACATCAAGAATAACAAGAAAAACACGTAGTTAAATTAGATTATCTTGTTTAATTTAGGGTTTTCTTGTATTTTTATCTTGTGTTTCGATATGATCAAGTTGTACATCTTTGATCTACATAAGATAAGAAGCATAAAAATACAAGTTTGAAGACTCACTACCAACTCTTAGGCTAGGGATGAACTTAGATGAAGAAGATGAAGAAAACAAGATGGTCTTGAAGCTCCAATGGTGAGATTAAGGCTCCTAGTGCACTCCCCAAGCTTTGAATCACTTTAGATCTTCATAAAAGGCCCATATATTCTTGTATTTAGGGTGTTAGGGTGAAGAAAATGGAGGTGGTGATGGATGTTGTTGTTGCCGTAAGTTAGAGGGGAAAGAGAGAGAGAGAGAGTGGTGTTTAAAAGTTGTAGGAAATGTGGTAGGATGATATATGAAAGTTGGTTATTTGTTTATAAGGTGCAAGATCTCAATAAGTCAATATATGATCTTCATAGGCCATACTTTACATCCATCATCATCATCATCACTAGTATGTAGAGGTTCTTGTGGGACCTACATGGGGGGGGGGGTAAAGTGTAAGATTTTATAAAATAAGATTTATAAAAAATATAACATGTGCTAACATCTTAAATCTAGATATTTTGGTCATTAGGTGCATCTAGATTAATAGGGTGCTTGTTAGTGTTTAGGGTGTTAAACGAGCTTGACTAGTCCACTAGACTAATTAATGTTTGGTTTAGACACCAAACATGTCACTAGTTTCGTTATCGGGTCGTTACCGATTAAAATATGGAGGGTGTTCGACAATACCGGTAATAATGTATTGAATAAATATTCGATATCCTTCCGATCGTTTAGGATAATTAATATTATCCACAAGCTTTTAATAGTGTTGCGGAAATTGTAACACCCCAAAACGGATTGTTAATTATATTAAATTAACCAAAAATAAACGGGTAAAATACCAGTAGTGGTAAAATTTAACCCGGTGAATATTAGGATTTAAATAAATAAACCTAATATTAAATGAAAGGTGAACGAAAGCTTTTGAGAAAACAAAGTTTACAAAAGGCCCGGGTTAAGGGACTTAAAATAAACGGGTTATAACTCACGAAACTCACTAAGTTAACTAGGAGTAATTAACCTAGTTAGTTATTTGTTTTAAAACAATAAAAAAGCATGAACTAGTAAGCCTTTTATAAACCATGAATATTGGAGGTACTAAAAGTGGGCAATTGGAAAGATGTTTTAATTAAAACAATATCAAAAACCAAAACACACAATTGTGTGTGTTGGTCGACATTTGCCAGAGCCAGGAGAAGGGTTCTTACACATGAACCCTAAAACTCACAAACTTGATCAAAATCAAAGGAAATCGAGCGAAGAAATTGGGGCTTTAACTAAATTCGTGATCACCTAAGCTAGGAGATCGCAAGGTATGTCAAATTTTGTAATTCGGAGATATCTTGAGTTTATGATGAACACCCAAAATCGAAAATTCTGTGATGAATGTTGTATATATGAGTGATATTGGGTTGAATCTATGTCTAGTAACAACCCTAGATGCAAACTTGTAGAATTGTGCCATAAACTAGTGATTAGTCAAATAATCAAGTATGAACTAAGTGGGTTTTGACTAAACAAGTAAAGATGATGATATGCATGTGCTTAGAATCATCATATTTGATAGTTGGAGCAGAAGACTTGAACAATTTATAAGTTCGAGTGAATGCTCATACATGACTTGAAATGGGTTTAGTATGTTATAACGAAATTGGTGATTTTGTTCATGTAAATAGGTGTTTGGAATCATGATGTCTACTAATTAATATGTAGAACTTGATTATATTAGATGTTCGGATGAATGTCTAATGCTATGATGAAACGGGTTTTACATGTAGATGGAAACCTTTAGTTCTTGCTTAACAAATGAATAATTGGCTTTGATAATCAAGAGCTAAGTTAAATTGGTGTTAATAATAGCATGAACTTAGACTTGAAAAGTAGTTAAAATGGTGGCGTAAGAATAATGCCTATCGGATACTTAACAAAGTACTTAAATGAATTATCGAGTTTCATAGTATAATCCCTTATGCTAATAGGCAGTTTGACCTTTAAAAGTCAAACTGACCAAAATGAAATCAAATGGTAAATTTTGATGTAAATCGTAAGATGGAATAGTCATAATTAATGATGACTAATCTAACCGTCTTATGAATTATGATGGTAGTTTGACGCTTGACAAGCTAGATGGAGGCTTGGAAAGGAAGCGGGTCAAACGAATCAAGTGTGAAGGAAAAGCGTGTTTCGGATGCAAGGTAAGTAAAAGCTTACACCCTTTTATAGTATACATCAGTTGTGTGTATTGAAAATGAATAAGGAAAAATTAGTAATAGAATTATAATGTTCCGACGCAAATAATATGAGTCGGAACAAGTGCAATGGTGAGAAATCATAAACAATGGCAAAAAAGGGTAAATTGGTAAATTAGTCATGTGACGATGAACTAATAAGAAATTTTGAAACATTACGTCATGGTGTAAAGTGTAATCCGGAATGGGTAAAAGGGCGAGATGGTAACTAGATATCGTCTCATAATGGAAAGTGGTCATTCGGACTAAATGGGTCAAATGACATTGGTAAAATCATTTGATAATATTAATTGATGATCGCTTGTTGAGTTTTGTGATTACATGAAATATCATACGGTTCGCGTTGCTATTAATTAAAAATTAATAGTGAGAGATATTAAACGGGTCAATCCTATGACCCGAGCCAGGTACACATATTTAGAATTATTGTTAAAAGTGATATTTTGGTCAAATATTAGCGAAAGTCCTTCGTCGTAAAATGAAGGACTAAAATTGACCAAAAAGCCCTTGAAGGGTGAATTAGGCAAATGACCCATATGGGTTACTTGGGAACTTGTATGGTGAATATGTAATATAGGTAGATACTTTAGTTATGGAATTGTGAAGTGTGAAAAAGAAAAGAGGTAGTTTTAGACTAAACTGCTTAAATCCCCTAAATGGGTCAAAACGGATCTATGCGCATAACTTGCGTTCTAGTTGCGTAATTCATAAGAATTATGAACCCGAGCTAAAGAAATTGTGTTAAATGCATTGGAGCATGTATTTTGATCAGTTATAAACAAGTTAGTGGTTTTAAACTTAAACGGTTCAAAAGTTTTAGTAAAATAATTTCAAGCCGAGGGCTTGAAATTCTATATTTTGAGAAGCTAGATATCAGGTTTTAACTCCATAAGATGGAGAATCCAATTACAGTCGCGTAGGAAAAAGAATTACACAAAACGGAGGTCTAGATCTTAAGTTATGCCAATTTGAAGTTGGATATTAGTTAAAAACATAGCTGGGCATAAATTGCAGCAGCAACAATAAACTTTCTGTCGAAATGTAACTGTCGCACCCAGCGACAGAGAAGACGAGGTTGTCGCGCCCCGCCACGGGCTGTGGCGGCCCGCGAGAGCTAAGATCAATTCTGTCGCGGCCCGCGACAGACTACAGAACTGGCGATTGTTGTTTTCTTGTTCGTTTTCGTATCCGAACTTGTTTTAAACACGATTATAAGCTCGTATGAATAACTATTTCATGGTTATGAAATGCAGGTCAAACCTTGGAAGCCGAATGACGATCAAGCTCAGCGAGAAACCGAACACTATCAAGTTAAAAGCTTCCGCAATTAGTTTTGTCGTTATTTCTAAACGATGTACTTAATCATATTATGAAGTATTATCTTTAAATTGTAAAAGTTTTTAATTAACCCATATTTTATTAAGTATGTGTAGTCGAAATTACACATTTAATTCCCGTTATTTACATGGAAATCGTTAAACTTAGTAAGGATGTTAAAGAAATGCTGACTTTTTACAATGTATATGCTGAATTTATTAGTTTTTTATTCGGATCGGACAATTTCGTCGTTTGGGCATTATACCGGAAAGTATATATTATTAAAATTATGTTCCCACATTGGGATTTTGATATTAATATAGACTTGGAAATGTTTTCTTATCCCGTTCTTGTCGTTCTAGTTCGTTTCAGAATCTTTATGACATGAATAGTGTGTTTAGGTAAATAGTGTTTTTTAGCATTTTGCTACCAACATTTTTGGACATAGTTGTTTGTTTTCGCGATACGGCGAATCGGCAATATGTATTGTAATGTTTTAACATTTCTTATCACTGCTAGACTTTGTACGACTCAATTATTCATAAATTAAGTCAAAAGACACAATTACATTGTATAAATTGTGATTAAGTTGTACGAAATTATCATGTAATTTTGCCGATTGTCACGAGTATACTCGTTTGAAAGATAATAAAACACTCCATTTTATGGTGTAAGTTTTTTTTAAAAAAAAATCACATATAAAAAAGTTACGAGAGTTTAAAAAATATGGTGGAATATGCATGTGACTTGCATGTGGATAGTCTTCGGCATGTAAGTGACATGTGCATGAACTTTTTGACAATATTACCATTATAAAGTGGGCAAATAGGTTATGATGATATTTATATTACCATTACTAATGACAATATTACCATTACCAATGTTTAACGATTTCCATGTGAATAATCTCTTACGGTATTTATATTCACAAATGAGCCACTTGTTGATCAAGTGTAACCATTTGCGTAATTAATTGAAAGTTTGCGCGATGAAGGGTTAAAAGCGTCAAGATGTTAATTCTTACCTCTGAGTGACCTTTTAACAAACCAGGAGCTTCATGATATTTGATTATACTCTCGGGAATGCCAAGTATTGGCTGTCTAAGGTTTTTATGCCTTTAAGTGACGTTACGCGCAAGTTTGCAAGTTTAAGGGGTTAAAAGCGTCAATATGTTTAATCATACATCTGAATGACCTTTTTACGAACCCGAAGCATCGTGATGTTTAATAATACTCTCAAGAATGCTTAATATGGATTAGATAAGGCTTCGATGCTATTTAACGATGATATACTCAAGTTTGCGCATTAGAGGGACTAATTGCGTCAAACTGCAAAAGTATACCAATTCGTATGATATCGAACCTTCCGGAATGTGATCATAAGTTAAACATGCCCTAGATATCTTTTACATAGCTTAGAAATAGGCTTTGAAGGGCTCGGTATGCTAAAATAAACTTATTTGGTCAATAGGGACTAAAAGCGTCAAAAAGTGCATAAGTTTGCATTTTCGAGCATATCTTACGTTCTGAATATATCCGGACATCCAAAAATTTATGAAATCATTAAAATATTTTATTTTAGTGATTGGCATGATAAAATTCCATCCGTCGCTTAATTTGAATCGTTTTTGCTTCCGTTACGACTTCCGTCGTAATTAACCGAATAACGCAACCGTACGACCAAACGAACCGACATCTGAGATTTTTTTGAGCACATTTCAAGTTCCCTATACTTTAACTTCATTTTAGAGCCTTGAAATGAGGTTAACGGGGCTTAAACGAGCCAGAAATCAAGTTTTTACACTGCAGGGACCATTTCTGCAAATCTGCCATTCTGGTCTCTGGCGGGGCGCGAGAGGCCTCTCGCTGGGCGCCAGAGACTGATCTGGGCAAATTCTTGTTTTCAGCAATCTGGTCGAATTTCAGGGGCTTTTATGTAATATTTTCAATACCTTGGGCTACCATTTGATGGTTTTTAACATCCCATTGTATTCCAAAACCATTTGCCCAAGTGGAGGGCCAAGATTGAAGCTCGGTTTACGAGAAATGATCCTAACGGTTCTTGAAATCCTATATAAACCCACTTGTTCTTGCTCTCATTTCACACTTGATCTGAATTGTTCTAAGTTGGAGCTTTTATGCTTCATACCTGAGCATTCTAGGTCAATTCCATCCTTGCTTGGACCCTTTGTAAGTGTCCTTTTGTGCTTAGTTTAATTGTTTGGCTCTTAAAGCCGAAAAGTCAAGCGTTCGCGATAAACGCTTTGACTTTTAAACGTTCGAGCCATTGTTCGCAACGAACATGGCTACGTGATCGTAATTAGTTAGGTATTAAACCCTCAAAAGGGCACCTCCTAATTAAGGATGTAAAATAATAATATTCTTTAGTATCTTTTCAAAGATCATGCCTTGTTTCTCGGGTGCACATCATCCAGTCCAATATTAGCCTTCGTCGACCTATCCCGTAGGTCGTGGCTAGTAGCTTCTTGTGTTGTTCATGTTCATGCTTCGATACTTGCCACGAAAACACTTTCGAAAAGGTAAGTCATACCAAAGATCAATTTCTTTATGTGTTAAACATGTTGCGTTGTGTGTACAAGCACTTGTGCCTCATGTTTTATTTTGTGAAGACGTGTGACCATCATATCATTAATGGGGTAGCCTACGTACCCTAACAACGTTGTAATGGGAACAATAAATTTGTGTCTAGAAGTGGCGCCCGACGCAAGACCTCGAAGAAGGGCCTTGCATAAGTGTTTTGTGTTAGGATCTAAAAAAAGGACCTGGCGGAAGGGCCTGGGGAAGGACCCTGTGAAAGGACCTGAGGAAGGACCTGGTGGAATGGCCTGAGGAAGGACCCTGTGAAAGGACCTGAGGAAGGACCCTGTGAAAGGACCTGAGGAAGGACATGGTGGAAATGCCTGAGGAAGGACCCTGTGAAAGGACCTGAGAATGGACCTGGTGGAAGGGCCTGAGAAAGGACCTGAGAAAGAACCTGGTGGAAGGGCCTGAGCAAGGACCCTGTAAAAGGACCTGAGAAAGGACCTGGGTACTAGTAAAATATTATTATTTTACATTGGTAAGAGTAAGACATCATTACTCTTTTCTCTTTTTTTTTTTCCAAAAAGTAAGGTCACATCACCTTAGGAAGACAAAAACTTAGCTTTTTTCCTTTTTCTTTTTTACTTGTCAGGATAGCAAAAGTCAAATGAATACAAGGTAATTAATAACTTTCTTATCAAATGTATTTTTTTAATTTGTATAAAAAATTAAAAGAGTTGTTGGCAGCTCATGTCAAGCTTTAACAAGGATATAGCTTTAACACCCGGTGTTACAATGATTTACACATCATCCCTTGCCGTTAAAAAAAATCTATTTTCTTTTACTAGACTTGGTAAATTGTGAAATGACAAATTACTAACTATTGGAGTAACAACTTAAAATAATTTACTTTTCTCGATGTCATGTTAGATTAGTGTGTTTTTTTTATATTCACTAGCAGGTTTATCCTGTTGAGATGTCAGAGGGGCGTTACCCGACACTGTTTGGTCTTAACTAGAGTAAGATTGCTCTTGACATCAAAAATAAAAAAATATTCATTCATCACATTAGCAGTTGTATATGTTATTATCGGCTAATCTATCACTGTTAGAATTATTAAAATCAAATTCGTCTAAATTTAAAATTATAAAAAACAGATAGGAAGGACATGTATGATACGGATAAAAGTAAAGCATTGACTTCATTCATCCTTTGACTGGAAATTGGAAAACATCGTCTAGCATATTGTGTAAAGCTCCACATGGGACACAACATGGTCCTATGTCATGACACGTGCACACCTACGTGGCATTTTGATGATGTCACATCCTTGAAAAACCCTTTTGCCTTTTCTCAAAAATAAAAGTTTCAAATTTCTATGTATTTAAATCCGATAAATTAAATATGTAGACCAAAAAAAAAAAAAAAACTAAGTTTGAATGTAGATAAACTAGTTGATGCCCCGCCCTCGTTGCGGGGCGATGTCCGAATAATTCTCAACCAATTAAAAAACAGTCATATAGTTTTGGTAGAAAAAAAAAACTAAAACGATGACAAGACCGTAATTTTGAGCTCAAGGCAAAATGATAATTTTTAACAGAGGGCAAAATCGTAATTTTTAGCTGGGGAAAATATATTTGTATTTTTAACTAGGGGCAAAAACGTATTTTTGCGCAGCGGCCAAAATCGTAATTTTGAACCGAGGGCAAAATCGTAATTTTGAGCTAAGGGCAAAATTATAATTTTATTTTGAGTTGGGGGCGAAAACGAAATTTTAAACTGGTGGCAAAAACGTAATTTTAAATGAATATAAAATAATAAATTAGTTGGTCCAATGGGGGCGTGCCAGGCAGCTGCCTAGCACAATTCCCACTTTTGAAACTAATGGCAAAACTGTAACTTTAAACGGGCAAGACCGTAATTTTTAACCGAGAACAAAATTGAAAATTTTATCTCAGAGCAAAAGCGTAAATTTATTTTTAACTGAGGGCAAATACGTAATTTTAAACTGATGGCAAAATCGTAATTTTAATAGGGAGATAAAATCATAAATTAATTGGACCAATAGATAACTATCATATGCTAAATTCAAAAAAAAAAAAAAAAACCCATGTTACTGGCCGCCATTTTTGGCCAATAACCATACAAAACTATTCCCCTCCAAGTAAATGTATATGTAGTAATACTAGTTGATGCCCCGCCCGCGTTACGGGGCGATGACCGAATAGTTCTCAATCAATTAAAAAAACACTACTATAATTTTGCTAGGAAAAAAACTAAAACGATGATAAGACTGTAATTTTGGGTTCAGGGCAAAACTGTAATTTTTCAGGACTAATGAGCGAGTGTTAGTCAGCTCCTTTAGACGAAAAAAATTTAAATCGAGTCAACCAATTAAAAAAAAACCTTTATAGTTTTGCTAGAAAAATTAAAACAATGGGGAAAACGTAACTTTGAACTGAGGGGGAAATCATAATTTTGTTTCAGGGATAAAATCGTAAATTAAATGGACCAACGGGGTTGAGGGCAAAATCGTAACTTGGCTGTGTGAGAAAAAAACTAATGGCAAAACTGTAAATTTACATAGGGCAAAATCGTAATTTTGAACCGAGTGCAAAATTGAAATTTTTAGCTGGGAAAAAAGCGTAAATTTATTTTAAAATGGGGGTAAAAACATAATTTTGAATAGATGGCAAAATCGTTATTATAAGGAAAAAAAACCTAATGGCAAAACTGTAAATTTAAACGGGGCAAAATCATAATGTTGAACCGAGGGAAAAATTGGAAATTTTTAGCTTGGAACAAAATCGTAAATTTATTTTTAAGTGAGGGTAAACGCATAATTTTGAACTGATGGTAAAATCGTAATTTTAAAACGGGATAAAATCGTAAATTTGTTGGGCCAATAAGGGAGTGGCATGCATGACTATAAATATAAACGGGACAAAATCGTAATTTAGCAAAAAAAAAAAAATCAAATGGTGGCAGGTGGCCGCCCTCCTCCACCAATCCGATGGAAGAACTATTGCCGGCCCTGTATTTTGTTATAGTAGATAATAAATAATGTTAGGGTATGGGGAGGGTAATTCCCTTTTCATATATGAACTAGTAGTTGCCCCTAGGGGTGAGCATACAACCGAATTAACCGAACCGTAACCGAAATAACCTAAAAAACCGAACCGAAATAACCGATAACCGAAATAACCGAAGGGTTGGTTATTTATATTTTTAATAACCGATTTTTGCGGTTCGGTTATGGTTATTCTCATTTTTATAACCGCAAATAACCGAACCGAATATTTTAAACATAGCCAAATCCGTAGCACCGTAAGTCTTTAGGTTTGAATTTAAATGCTTAACCATGGCCTAATCTATATTTATCATTGGTGAAGTATTTGAATGTTTTAACTTTTAACCATGACCCAACCTTATTGGCCCATTATAGTTTACACTAATAAAAAAAGAATGGGTCCGACCCTAGTTTATTGTTTGCGCATTAATTTTGCACGACCCACACATTTAAAGTCCAACATTAGAAACAATGAAAATAACCGACTTATAACCGAACCGAAACCGCATTAACCGCAATAACCGATTAACCAAAACCACATTAACCGAAACCGAACGGTTATGACTTTTTGATAACCGCAGTGTGCGGTTATGGTTTCGGTTATAGGTAATAACCGAACCGAACCGCACCATGCTCACCCCTAGTTGCCCCGCCCGCGTTGCGGGGCGATGGCCGAATAATTCTCAATCAATTAAAAAAACACTACTATAATTTTGCTAGGAAAAAAACTAAAACGATGATAAGACCGTAATTTTCGGCTCAGTGCAAAACTGTAATTTTTCAGGACTAATGAGCGCCTGTTATGCAGCTCTTTGACACGAGAAAAAATTAAATGGAGTTAACAAATTAAAACAAAAAAAACTTTTATAGTTTTGGAAAAAACTATAACGATGGGAAAACATAATTTTTAACAGAGGGCGAAATCATAATTTTAATTCAGGGATAAAATCGTAAATTAAATAGACCAATGGGGGAGTGCCAGGCAGCTGCCGGCATGACTGTAATTTTACACTGGGGGCGAAATTGTAATTTAACCAGGAAAATAAACAAAAACGATAGAGAAAATGTAAATTTAAGTTGAAGGCAAAATCGTAACGTAATGGTGAGGAAAAAACCTAATGGCAAATCTGTAAATTTAAACGGGGCAAAATCGTAATTTTTATCCGAGGGAAAAATTTAAATATTTAGCTGGGAGCAAAAACGTAAATTTATTTTTATGTGGGGTAAAAACATAAATTTAAACTGATGGAAAAATCGTAATTTTAAAGCGGAATAAAAGTGTAAATTTGTTAGGCCAATAGGGGAGTAGCCGCACAATTTAGGCAATAATTGGCCAGCACTATTAGCCACCCATTAAGCCAATAATTGGCCAGAACTATTACCGCACTTGAGAATGTAGATATTGGAAATATATATGTTTTTTCAATGTTTTAAGAATCGGACCGGACGTTGAATCGGTCTTTTTACCAGTTCAATGGTCTGACTAGTCGGACAAGACGCAAGAACTTGAAGGTATCGTAAATATTATAAAAATTAATTGGGTTAAATCTGAAAAAATATATAAAAAACCGGTCCAACCCTTCCAAAAACCGGTCCAACCGGCTGGTTTCTCGGTCCAATCGTCGGGCCGCCGGTTCAACTCCGGTTCAATGCATTTCCGGCCCGATACTATGACCCGGACCGGCTCTAACTCCAGTTCCCTGTCCGACCGGCCGGGCAGGTCCGGATTTGAAAATACTGTGTTTTTGAAAGGCAATTTTATTCGCAACAACTAGCAAAACGGCAAAATGCTAGCAACCCAAATACGTACATCCCAAATGTGCATAGATTATCCAATATATTACCTATCTTCAACCTTTTCGAATTAAAAATAACTTCATTCCTTTCTCGCATATACCAGCTTCTTCTTTACCACAAACCCTTTAACATATTGGGAATTAATTTTGGGTGTAGTTAAATGTAATCCCTAATTTTTTATTTTTACTGGTTGCACTGTCCCCTTAAAATTTTTAAATAAACACAATCAAACCTTATATATTCTATTTTTTTAATTGCATTAGAAAACATCTCTAACTTTTCTAGGGGTTTATCTCCTCCTCATAATTTGAATCTTATACATATACGTGTAATACATGTACATACCAACGATTTCCATTAAAAAAATTCAGTGATTGAAAGAAGGAAACTAAGAAAGACCTTGAAAAAACTAGTTTAATGCATCTTTGACTTTCATCAAATTCTAGTTGGTTGAGCCTTGTTGGTGTATTGATATTTTTCCTTAATCTAGTTCTTTTTTAAAAAAATACCTTAAAGTAATGGATTGAATAAAAATACAAAACATATGAAACCGATTGATACTTCGTGTGGTAGAGTTGTATATTGTTTCTGTCATTAATGTGATGACAATAGATTTTAGGCAAAATCGATATACATATATTGTTCTATTAGAATAACATTCAAATTAATTGTAGGATCCACCAAGCAATAAATATAAGCATGCAGATTATTGTTTTTCATATCTAACTTGAATGTTAACATGTTACCAATTTAATTAGTTTAATGAAACACCTACTATGAATCTGACTTTGAAAATTGAATATTGACTACTGAGCACCGATCTCTTGATAAAAAAAACAGAATACGAGAAGAATATTGCTACTGAATTCTAGTTTCTTGAAAAAGAATATATAATCATAGCTTTAAGCACCTTGATTCTTGCACTAAGTTGAATAGACAAATGAATCAGATTACACATTAGTGTGTAAATGACGAACTTAGCAAATCTAAATGACATCGTAGATCTCAGTGGTGGTTCTTGATACAGACAATATGTCACACCCTTACTTTTGCGGAATCGTGGTTATTGGTGTGACTTCATAATACCATAGCATTCAATCGTAACAATGCTATATGATAAAACCAAAAGATATTCATCCATAAAAATTAAGTTTGAAAATACCACAACACGCTTGTTTGAAACATCGACACCAAATTTAAATTACAAACCATACTATGTTTTAATGAGTTCACGAAGACTCGACAACATAACTTAAACCAACCCGAGCTTAGGATCATGTATCTCGTCCAGGAGTAAGATACATCTCCTAAACCCTACGACCTCGGATGACATCTTTTATTTAATCGCAGCTTGAAAACATGCAAACACCTGCCATATCCACTTAGTTCCCTGAAATACATGTAGTTTTAAAAAATATCAACAAAAGTTGAGCGAGTTCATGTGTTTGTGTTTGAATAAACCTTTAAAGTATGTCTGTATGTCCCTGGTATGTAGCAATAAGGAAAAACAGATCACCAATGGTTTGCAAGGTCATTGATATGTGTGAAATGGTGCAGGAAAACTCAAACCTAGCAAATTTGTCTCCGGGAATAAGACATAGTCACCACATGGGCCACCCTGGTCCGCATGGGTGTGGGCTCGCTACACCCAAATAGATCTATCACTCATGTCCCTCGGTCCTACGACGAGGATTAATGGCCTTAAGTGTTGTACCCACCACTCACATGATCAAGCAGTAACCCTCCTTAAGCTAATCATAGCATGTATAAAACGTTTGTAAACAATTGTAACATGTATTTCACCCCCGAAGTTATAAAACTGAAAACAGTTAAAAGAAAAGGGGGACATGAACTCACTGTATTGCGTCTTCAGAATCATAACCCAAATTTCTTCAGCAAACCCGACTACCTACAATGTCCTAACGTCTATTAGGCGAACGGGCCGTGCCTTGATTTAGAGTTAACGTGTTGAGTTACGTTTCTTTTACGTCTCTAATATTATTCCAAGTTATAATTACTTGTTAAAATAATAATTATTTTAACTTTTAAATTAAATTTAATTTTTGGAATAATTGTTTAAACAATATTTTGTATTAATACTTCTCAAGTATTTATTTTCGTATTTCCTTCCCAAGGATGGGGGATATTTCATACATGTATTTTTGTATTTGTAGTTTCAAATTAATATATTTTCAAGTCTCACTTTAGAAAATATATAATAACTTATTTTGTCCCAAAAATAATGTATTGTCCAGAAAATATATATTTTTCCCAAAAATCATATATCTTCTAAATATTCCAAGAAAATATATTTTAACTTCCCAAAAATAATATTTTCCCCTTGTCAAAGTATGATATAACTTTGTAATATTTACCAAAAATATATTTATAACGGCATTTTCTGGAATATTTTATAAGTTACGTTCTTTCTTTCGGTTTCGCAATATTATGTGTGTAACTTATATATTTATTCCTTGTGATTTTTGGTATTATTCTGGATTGTAAATTCTTGTTGTTTTGTTAAGTTATATTATTTTACCCTAAAATAATATAACTATTTCACAAAGTATATAAATAATCACACACAATGTGTCTTCTAAATATATATATCCTCAAAATACATATTTAGTTATTTTTATTTACAAAAACCAACCTCCAATACTTGTATTTTTGTAACAAAATCTATGGCAAAGTTTGTATTGAAAACCATAGTTAAGACTCTCTTGTAAATACTTGTTTAGAAAATATTTTTCTAAGTGTTTGTATTTTTAGAAAATTTTGCCATAGTTTCCCCTAAAAATGGAGGTGTCCATGCTATTAAAGCATATCATTTTCTTTTCAAAAATCATCATAAACAATCAACAATCAAACTACACTTACCAAGTGCTAAAACAAAGCTATCTACATAATAATCATGAACTTGAACTTTCATAAAAACTTGTAGTAACTTGGTAGTATGTTTAGTAGACTTAGTTACCCTTTAAAGTGTGTTTATTTCTTTAAAAATCTCATTCTTGAAATATTTGAGTGTTTACAACTTGTTAGATGATTTTTCCAAAAATCATTCTTTTGAAATTTTCTTGTAAACAAAGTGTTCTTATACTTGTTTTATCACCAAAAATAGTGTATATTTAAGTAAGAACCAAGATCTTCTAAAAATCACATTTTGAACTTGGTTCTTTTGGAAAACCATTCATAAATCTTAGATCCATAAGATTACTAACTCACTTTGTTTATTATTTTTCAAGAAATCACTTTATTCTTCAAGTTCATGCTTAACACATGAGGATGATCATTTTGTTTTATCACATAATCATCCTCTCTCTTGCTAGATCATGTGTTTAATCACAATCTAGCAAGCTCCTTATGATGATCAACATCATAATCTCAAGTAAATAACAAGCAAGTATCATTCATACACTAAACAACATAGTTTCATCATATATCAAGCTTATGTTAGAGATTTATGATTATGTCTTTTAGTGTTCATCAAGTTTATCAATATACATCATCATTTAACTAACAACATATGAAGTAAATAAGGATCATGAGAGTCTTACAACTAGCACAAAGTCTAGGGAAGAACACAAGATGATGGTGATGACAAAAGTGATGGATAAAAACAATTGATGGAGGTCCTTCAAGATCCACAAGCACCAAGCTCCTTTGTATGGCTCCTTACACCTTAGAATGATCTTGGAATGGTTGGAAGTGAGATGGAAATGGGGGTGGTGTAAGTGTGGTGCTCGGCCGAGAGTGGGAGGAGAGGTGTTGTGAAGTGTGAGAGATGTTGATGATGATGGTTTACTTATAATCCAAATTAGGCTTTTAACCAATGGTTCATGTGCTCCCATAGTACACAACATATCCTTAATCAATCTTTAGAGGATCAAGTAAGATCAAATGAGATTTAGTGGAGATTTTGGTGGGGTCATTGTGACCGTCCACACACAAAGGGGGGGGGGGTCTAAAGTGTAAGTTCCAACCATTAAGTTAGATTAAAGTTCCAATCCAAGTATTAGTTATAAGTGTTAGTTACTTAGATATTTTATATGAGGTGTTATGATGTTCGGGGATCATAACTAGTTCAGAAACATTAAAACAATGCTTCTAGTATAATTTTGGTGTTTCGGGTAGTGTCCGGTTGTTCGGTTAGATAACGGTTCGTTAAAGTGTCAAATTATTTCGTTTAGTGATCTTTATGTTACCTTTTGTGACACTTTTAATTCCCGACACTTAGGAAAGCATTCATGACCATTTAGTCATATTTTTGCATGTTACTAGCTTGTTAAATTGCTGGATTTTGCTGAAATATGCAGAATTCTGCACTTTATGTGGGTTTTAGGCACTTTCCTGCACTTAAACTATCACCTAGTGAAGCAGTTTTATGGTCCTTACTTCCCTACACACTATACTAGTGTAGAACTTGGTTTTTGGCTCATACTGGGTCTCAAAACATTGTCTGTCTATGTACTGAACCTCGTCAGCACATTCCTGTTTTATCCGTTAACTGTGCTAACTGTGCTTTGTGCATCATGTATGTCAATAAAGTTTGCATGTGATAATGAGGTGACATTATGTAATATGTAATGCACATGTAAGTATGATGCAGTAATCAGAAAGCAGTTTAAGTTATTAATTGTAATTCAGCACAGTCATTAAGCACTAATCAATATTAATTAATTGTACGGATACCTGTATTTTTTTACAGTTGTCACATTCTCCCCCTGTTAAGAAAATTTCGTCCTCGAAATTTGTACTACCTTAACCCCATTAGGGTTTCATTACGCGTGTATGTATATGAATAATACGGGGGTAGATAACTACAAAACCGACTCTAAACTTATTCTCACCAGGTGAATTCCAGGGATATATTTCAACAATAAGAGCCCAATGGTTAAAAGGTATATGTTCTAGCATTTGATGTCAAAGGACACGAGATGTATAAAGGTATAACCTAGTGTAACTCAGTTAGCAGGGGTGTAACAAAGGAGTTTCGACCAATGGATTTTCAAACAATCGGTCACAATATGCCAACGAGTTTTTTCACAAACCATAGCATCCGCTATATGAACTCAAAATCGACAACTCGAATGTGATAGTAACATGAAAATGATCTGTCAACTTTTGAACAAATACGTGGATAAAATAGTGTGTTGACATTCTTGAATTTCGAAAATTCACCGAATGGAATACAAGTGAATCTGGTGTATTATTTTCTTAGTTCGTAGTTGCATTCGGAATGTCTAAATGACAAGTCAAACAAAGGTATGTGTAGTTTGGTGTGAGACGGTTGACCATGATTAGCACAAGCTACAAATTTGTAATGACATCACAAGGTGTCGTAATTGACATATTTCGATAATAACGGTGACCGAACAAGTTCACCGTGTTTGTAAACAAATGAAAGTGTACTAAAACAACCTGAAGATTTGATTTACACAATGTCATGGAGTTTTCAATCGATTATGGAATATCAAAGAACTACTGTTTCTGATTGAAGATGGAAAGCAATAAACACTGCAAGGTATTCAATTTATAACAAAAGAATCGTTAGGAGGTACATGGTGATATGAAATGAATCTAGCTACCATTGTCTTAACACACAACTGTGTTGAGACCACTTTAATTGTGATAAACAAAACGGATTTAGAACGAATAAATAGGCAATTAAATCCGTGTGTGAGGTGCGAAACCAAATTAGCGCAAGCTTCAATTTTGTGAAAGTATCACCGTAAGGTATCGAAATCAACAAACGATTTAGTGGAGTCGTAGACCAAGCAAGTCTACTACGGCTCGAAACAAAAGAACATTTGCAAAAATATTTGAATATGATGCTCCCAATACATCATATGACGTTTTAAATTGAATATGCGAAATGGATAAGTTCAAGCAATTGAACTTGGTTTCGGCGTAGCCTGACAATAAACGTATGTATCAACAAGGGAATTTCAGCATGGTTACGAAGACAAACCATGAATGCAACTTGAAATAAAAGAAGTTTCAAGAGAGTGTGTTGACTTGATAACAAAGGAGCCAACAATTACAAGAATGTAGGTTATTCGAATCATTGACCCATAGTTAGCTTTAGCAAAATAACATTTGAACTTTAACGAAGCGTTTATTCGAAATGGAACCGCATGCGTAGCAAATGGTGCATGCATAACATATAAGTTTCCAAGTGAAGAAACAATGAGTATTTCTAAAATGAAGAAATGTCTAAGTATCGAAGCAAATGTGTGTTCGCTCTCAGCGAAGAAAATCAACGTGATGCAACTACCATTAAGGGGAGTAGAGGTGCAAACATCTACTTGCTAGAAGCAAAAGTGAAGATTTTAAAGAAAGAAATTTGAGTACATTCTGTTTGGTTAACTAAAATAGCATATCTGTCAGGATAATGGGGTTTGCTTGAGTTAATAGGCGTGGTTCCTAAGCGACAACCTCTACGAGTTTTGACCTGGGTTCCCAAAGGATTAAGCACACGTTTTCTAGATTCTCAAAGTCTCGTATTCTGTGTAGAACTGTTTTGTGCGTTGCGCAGGAATCATAATTCTTTTGTGTAGGTTTAAAACAAGTTTTTGTCCCGCAATTCCCCGGTATACTTTCTTCCTGAATTCACATATAATGGCACTCAATCATTGATCAGTCTTAAAATAGTAGTTGGATCCTCATAGTTAGTTAAGTAAGTAACTCGTTAATTCTCATCAGGGGTTACCGACTCTTGTTGGTTAGCTCGTTCGGCTCCTGGTAGTTGATGCTCATTTGAAAATCATCGTCCTTCTACTTGACGAGCAGCACGAGTGTTACTCAAAACGGGTAGTTTGGTCTGTTAACTTCCTTCTCTATCAACTACTGAAGCTATACTGCCAATCCTTGCATCTCCGAAGATGTAAGTTGCTAAGGTGCATTGACTGCAGGCGCGGCGTCTGGAGTCAAATCAATGCGAAGTTCGACTTGTTGTTGAGGAAATAATTCAGACAAGTCTTCGGGGAAGACTTCAGGCTATTCCCTTATCACAGGGATACCTTCCAACTTCGGCTTAGCGGCTTCCTTGTCCATAATGTGTGCTAGGAAGGCATCGCGTCCTTTGTGTGAAAACTCCCGTGCCCTCAAGCACTGGTAATTTGTAGAGGCGTATCCTGCTTTATGGGTCGCAATTTCTTCGTCGTTCGTCATTGGGATGCGGATAAAGACCTCCGCTCGATTGCTCGACAACTGGTCCATCCTAATTACCACGTCGAGGCTTCCTATTAGCTAGTTCTATCGAGTGTGGGTTATCTAACTTACCCCTTTACTAAACCAAGTATATTTTTAAATTCACGAGATACGAAGCTATGGTCGGCACTGGTATTAAACAACATAGATGCAAAATTTTGGTTGATCGAGAACGTACCAGCAACCACATCTGGATCTTGGCATGCTTCACGAGCTCCGATGATGGGTGCCCCTTCATGGCCTTGGTCAATCCTCCTTGGGAAATCTTTCCTAAAGTGCCCCACGTTTCCACATCTGTAGCAGCCCGAAATTTTATCATTATTATTTTCGCCTTGATTGTTGTCATCACTTCCTCCTTTTATGGGACTCTTCGCCTAACAGGCATCCTTGTTGTGTCCTCTCTTCCCGCACCTTCCGCACTTAGGCTTCTGGCATCGACCTTCATGGTGAAACTTGCACTTATCACACCTTGGCTTAGTCCCCAAGTAAACTTTCTAGAAATGTCCTACGCTACCGCAACCTTGGCCCTGTTCTTGTTTATTACTGTTTTCTCCGCGATTTCCGCTGCCATCTTGGCCTTCATTCCTATGTCTGGTACCGATCTGACATGCCTCCCCAACATGCCCTACCTTGTTGCAGACATCACCTCTTCCATACCTACATCGCTTAGCATGATGACGTAGGCAGTCATCGCACTTAGTTAGGATACCCATGTACTCCTTTCCCTTTTTGGCTTTTTTTGTTCGGGTATCCTCCTGGAAGTCAGTGAGCTTCCTTTTGTCCTTTCCGAATGCTCTACCCGAGTTTCCTTCTTCTCGTCAGGGTTTGAAAGCTCTTCCAGTCTAATCGCTTCTTTACTGAGTGCCGCACTTAACTTGATCGCATCGATGGTTGTTGGCGGAGCTGATACCGTCATTAAGCGCAGGATCTGAGGCACCAGTCCCCAGATGAATGGCTCTCTCCTTTTCAACTCTGGTTCCACTAGGTACGGAACAACTCACGACAGATCGTGAAGTTTTTGCACGAACTCCGCCACATTTGGTCCTTCCATCTTTAGCTTCCAGAATTCGAATTCCAGCTTCTGGATCGCCATCTGAGAACAATACTCCTTACGCATCATTTCCTTCAGCTCACCCCATGTTAAAGCATTCGTAGCAGCTCTGCCCATTATTCGAATCTGAGAGTCCCACCATGACCAGGCCCCATCTTGAAACAATCTTGACGCATATGGGACTTGTTGCTCTGGCGTACATCCGCTCATTCGAAAAACAGAATCCATATTTTCGGTCCATTTCACAAAGGCTATGGCACCTCCAGTGCCGTCGAAATTTGGAGGCTCGCAGTTGAGGAACTGCCAGTAGGTACAACCATGAGGTGGGTTGTTTTCTGAGGTACCCCTGCTGGGTTCAGAGCGCAGGGCCTCGTGCTGTGCTATCGCTTGTGAAATTAGTTCTTGTAACTCAGCCTCTGTTGTGGGCAATCGTGTTTCTCTTTGTGGAGACATCTTCTAAAAGAAGATGGCGTTGGTCAGGTCATAATAAGTATAGTAAGTACATGTAATAATATTTATCAACGCAAGTAAACACATAACATCCCAATCATAACGTAAACAAGTAATTCAACAATGTATGTAATGAGAATGTTGCGATTGAGCTTTCATATATCAATGACCACAAATACAGTTTTACATGTTCTACAATGTACCATACATCAAAAGGGGCTACAGGGTCACATCACCCTTGTCCACATCGTCTATCAAACTACAAAAGTCAAAAAGTCAAAAGTCACAAAGTGGTCTTCAAAAAGACTGTGCAATCGGGGCTCAATAGCTACACTCTCACCAAAAGTATGCTACCTGCATAAAACCAAAAATTGCTATGCTGATGGTGGAGGAGGAGGAGGTGGAGGAACGAATAGCAAACTGCGCATATGCGCTAGCTCCTCCTCAAGAGCGTGTACACGACGCAACAGATAGCTAATCTGCTGCTCCCTAGTAAGGAAACGAACATCAAAATCTGGGTATGGTAAAAGAGGAGCGGGCAGAGTCGCGAATGGTGACTGACAAGTACAAGGCGGAGGACGCGGAATCCTCTCAAGATCCATGACTCTACGATACAACATCTCCTGCTGGAGCTGTAAGGATAGGATTAGCTCATCCCTTGTGTACCCAGTGTAATGGAAGGGATGGTATGGATCAGAAACAGGCATCGTGTTGGGCGGAAACCAAATCAGTGGCTCGCCCGATGGTGCAGAAGCAAAAGGTGAAGTATGTGTAAACTGTGGCATGAAAGGAAAGGCTGTTGACACAGGTGGTACAGGGCTAGATGGCTGGCTAGACGGTCCTTCCCCTGGACGGGGTGGAGGGATATCCTGTAGGAACGTGACCGGTAGATCGGTGCTGTGTATATCAGACACGTGTGGGTGAAACGGGGCAATATCAACAGGTGCATGTGCAGGTGCAGGTGGGGGAGTAACAGGCCTAACAAAAGGAGGCAGGTCATCGTCCTCTATCCACCCATTGCGGGTGAATGCATAACGGGGATCTATATGGTCTGCAAAAGGAGCATGGTCTGCGGGTGCAGGTAGAGGGTCAGGTAACAGTGGTGCAGCAACTGGTATGTCAACAGGTGCAGGATCATGCTCAGGTAGAGGATCATGAGCAGGTATAGGCTCGGGTGCAATCAAAGGCTCAGGGTCGGCTGGAGCTAACTCAAGATCATCGGGTATCGGCTCGAGATCAGCGGGTATATCAAAAAGCAGATCATCAGGGATGAAGTCAACCTCATGCTCGGGATTAATGTCAGGATCAAACTCATCATCAAACTCAAAGTCCTGTGGAGGAACAGGTGCGGCAGACATAGCTGTGTCAGAATCGGAATCGGTGGGATAACGCTGTAATCCCAGTGTGTGTAGAGTAGTAGATGACATAGACTCGAATGAATCAGGACCAGAATGGTCAGACGAAATCTCAACAACAGGAATCTCAATAAGCGGAACAGCAATAACATCGTCGACTGGAATCTCGACAAGTGGAGCGACAACGGCATCATCGACTGGAGCTCCATCATCCTGGGCACCCTCAGGGGGACCCTCAATAAAAAGATTGATGTCGTCGTCAGACATAGCGTCAAGAGGCAGATCCTCGAGAGGAAATGCAGCAAGAGGTAAAGGAGCAGGGATCTGAACAAGAAGTAGATCCTCGCCATGAAGGCCATCAGCTAGTGGTATATCATCGCCAAAATCTGGTAAAGCAAACGGCTGGAAATCATCATCATCACTTCTCGTAGTGTCAGATGTAAAAACCTCATCCTCTGGTATGATCTCATCATCCGAAACTATGGCCATAGGGTCTACGGTATCTGATACTCCACTATCAGAAGAGGACATGGTGTCTGTAACAAAGCAATCACAACATATGCACATATATCAACAATCATCAAGTAAGCATGTAAGTAGTAAAAATGTAAGCATGTATGTATCCTAGTCTTCCCAGGACTATCCCACACAGCCTCTCAGACTGAACCACCTAGTCTCTTAGACTAAACCTCCCAGTTTCACAAACTGTCCAAACTAGTCTCTCAGACTACCCAGCCTCTCAGGCTGAACTACCCAGCTAGTCTCTCAGACTAACTCCCCAGTCTCTCAGACTGAATTATAAACGAATTCCTTGAAATGTGTTTTGTGTCTTTTATTTGTAAAAATGTTTGTTTCCTGGATCTGGACATTTTGTGTATGCAATGAAAACATGTTATGAAAACATTTTCATGAGACCCTAGTGATCGTAGTCTAGACTCGAGAAAGAATCCTAATTCGCTACGATCGAAGCTCTGATACCAAGTTGTCACATCCTGACTTTTGCGGAAGCGTGGTTATTGGTGTGACTTCTTAATACCATAGCATTCAATCATAACAATGCTATATGATAAAACCAAAAGATATTCATCCATAAAAATTAAGTTTGAAAATAACACAACACGCTTGTTTAAAACATCGACACCAAATTTAAATTACAAACCATAATATGTTTTAATGAGTTCACGAAGACTCGATAACATAACTTAAACCAACCCGAGCTTAGGATCATGTATCTCATCCAGGAGTAAGATACATCTCCTAAACCCTACGACCTCGGATGACATCTTTTATTTAATCGCAGCTTGAAAACATGCAAACACCTACCAGATCCACTTAGTTCCCTGAAATACATGTAGTTTTAAAAATATAAACAAAAGTTGAGCGAGTTCATGTGTTTGTGTATGAATAAACCTTTAAAGTATGTCTGTATGTATGTATGTCCCTGGTATGTAGCAATAAGGAAAAACAGATCACCAATGGTTTGCAAGGTCATTGATATGTGTGAAATGGTGCAGGAAAACTCAAACCTAGCAAATTTGTCTTCGGGAATAAGACATAGTCACCACATGGGCCACCCTGGTCCGCATGGGTGTGGGCTCGCTACTCCCAAATAGATCTATCACTCATGTCCCTCAGTCCTACGACGAGGATTAATGGCCTAAAGTGTTGTACCCACCACTCACATGATCAAGCAGTAACCCTCCTTAAGCTAATCATACCATGTATAAAACGTTTGTAAACAATTGTAACATGTATTTCACCCCCGAAGTTATAAAACTGAAAACAGTTAAAAGAAAAGGGGGACATGAACTCACTATATTGCGTCTTCAGAATCGTAACCCAAATTTCTTCAGCAAACCCGACTACCTACAATGTAGTAACGTCTATTAGGCGAACGGGCCGTGCCTTGATTTAGAGTTAACGTGTTGAGTTACGTTTCTTTTACGTCTCTAATATTATTCCAAGTTATAATTACTTGTTAAAATAATAATTATTTTAACTTTTAAATTATATTTAATTTTTGGAATAATTGTTTAAACAATATTTTGTATTAATAATTCTCAAGTATTTATTTTCGTATTTCCTTCCCAAGGATGGGGGGTACTTCATTCATGTATTTTTGTATTTGTAGTTTCAAATTAATATATTTTCAAGTCTCACTTTAGAAAATATATAATAACTTATTTTGTCCCAAAAATAATGTATTGTCCAGAAAATATATATTTTTCCCAAAAATCATATATCTTCTAAATATTCCAAGAAAATATATTTTAACTTCCCAAAAATAATATTTTCCCCTTGTCAAAGTATGATATAACTTTGTAATATTTACAAAAATCATATTTTCGTTTCTTTCGTATCCAAAATAATATTTACCAAAAGTATATTTATAACGGCATTTTCCGGAATATTTTATAAGTTACGTTCTTTCTTTCGGTTTCGCAATATTATGTGTGTAACTTATATGTTTATTCCTTGTGAATTTTGGTATTATCCTGGATTGTAAATTCTTGGTGTTTTGTTAAGTTATATTATTTTACCCTAAAATAATATAACTATTTACAAAGTATACAAATAATCACACACAATGTGTCTTCTAAATATATATATATCCTCCAAATACATATTTAGTTATTTTTATTTACCAAAACCAACCTCCAATACTTGTATTTTTGTAACAAAATCTATGGCAAAGTTTGTATTGAAAACCATAGTTAAGACTCACTTGTAAATACTTGTTTAGAAAATAATTTTCTAAGTGTTTGTATTTTTAGAAAATTTTGCCATAGTTTCCCCTAAAAATGGAGGTGTCCATGCTATTAAAGCATATCATTTTCTTTTCAAAAATCATCATAAACAATCAACAATCAATCTACACTTACCAAGTGCTAAAACAAAGCTATCTACATAATAATCATGAACTTGAACTTTCATAAAAACTTGTAGTAACTTGGTAGTATGTTTAGTAGACTTAGTTACCCTTTAAAGTGTGTTTATTTTTTTAAAAATCTCATTCTTAAAATATTTGAGTGTTTACAACTTGTTAGATGATTTTTCCAAAAATCATTCTTTTGAATTTTTCTTGTAAACAAAGTGTTCTTATACTTGTTTTATCACCAAAAATAGTGTATATTTAAGTAAGAACCAAGATCTTCTAAAAATCACATTTTGAACTTGGTTCTTTTGGAAAACCATTCATAAATCTTAGATCCATAAGATTACTAACTCACTTTGTTTATTATTTTTCAAGAAATCACTTTATTCTTCAAGTTCATGCTTAACACATGAGGATGATCATTTTGTTTTATCACATAATCATCCTCTCTCTTGCTAGATCATGTGTTTAATCACAATCTAGCAAGCTCCTTATGATGATCAACATCATAATCTCAAGTAAATAACAAGCATCATTCATACACTAAACAACATAGTTTCATCATATATCAAGCTTATGTTAGAGATTTATGATTATGTCTTTTAGTGTTCATCAATGTACATCATCATTTAACTAACAACATATGAAGTAAATAAGGATC